>PVIR01004503.1:0-78445 GCA_004026965.1 Petromus typicus
AAAAAAAACTAGTAAAACTTAAACTTGTGACTAAATACATGTTTATAAGGTTAAGTTTAAAGTGGGAAAAATCCATGAAATAAAAATGTAGACTGGAATCCAGGCATGGTGACTCAGATGAGCCTATAAACCCAGCACAAGAGAAGGAGACAGAAGGACACTTCAAGTTCAAGGCCATCCTGGGCTACACAGTGAATTCAAGGCCAACTTGAAGTAAGAGTGACACCATGTCTCAAAACTCAACACAACACAAAATGGTAGACTGGAATAATATAAAAGAATGAATTTATGATATAGGATTGCCAAGAGGGAAGTAGAAAAGTATGACTGAGTAGAAACACAAAAGGAACTTCAAATTTATATGTAAGATTTTAATTTATACACACAATGTGTAACACAGATATAACTATATCACAAGAAACACAATTAAACAAATATTGACATTTGTATATTTTTACTTCGTGAAGACTGTCAAAGTAATCTCTATGCATTGTAAAAATGGAGAAGTGATTAACATACAAAAATTGTATTTATTTAATTTAGATAAATTAGTGAGTTTGGAGTAGGTATGTACTCATACAGCCATCAAAACATCTGTTCCAAAAACCAATCACCTCTGTCATTTTTATCCTGCTATCTTATTTCCTATTAGTACCACTATAATTAGTAATAAGAACGGTTAACGTAAAATTTATAATCTCAGCAAATTTTACAGTGTTGTTAACTATAGGCACCAGGCCTACAGATAGATTACCATCTATCTGTGGTATATTAGGATAGATTGTTTATAGCCCAAATTTTGTGTACTTAAATATTTCCTCTTCCTCTCTGACAATCATCATTTTATTCTTTTCATTGAGTTTGATTTTTTTGATTTATTTAAAAAGAACCATGTATATTTTTCCTTTCTGTGTCTGGCTTATTTCACTTGTATAATGTCTTCAGGATGCTAAGTGATAATAATTCTTTTTTTTTTTTTTTTTTTAGTTTTTTTTAGTTTTTAGAAATAAGGTTTCACTATGCAATTCAGGTTGGCTTTCAACTCAGAATGTAGTCTAGCTTTACTTTCAGTAATCCTCCTGCTTCAGCATCTGGAGTGCTGGAATTATAGACAGGTCCTGCTAAACCCAGCAGGAATTCTTTTGTATTGAAAGCTGAATAACATTCGTCTATATTCACATTTTCATAATCCATTCATCCATTGACAGACATTTAAGTTTCTTCCATATCTTGGCTATTGTAAATTATACCCAAATGAATGTGAAAATGAAGATATCGCTCAGAGGGACACTGATTCATTTCCTTTAGATACATATAAGACTGCTGGATCATTTAGTAATTCTATTCATAATTGTTTTAGGAACTTTTATACTATTTTCCATGATCACTACACAAATTTCGCATTCACAGAAACACAAGAGTTACTTTTTATTTATATGTTTGCCAATACTCTTGTTAATGACAGTCATTCTAACAGGCGTGAGGTGATATCAACCTGTGGTTTCCATTTACATTTCTCCGATGAGTATTGACACTAAGCACTTTTTCATGCCTTTGTTACTCATTTGTATGTTTTATTTGATGAAATATATTTGAATCCTTTGCTTATTTTTAATTGTCATTTTTCGGGCAGTGCTGGGCATTGAAACTAGTACCTCACTTATACTATGGGGAAGGAACTCTTCCACTGAGCTACACCAGAAGTTCTAACCATTCTTATTCTAATTATTTTGCTTCCTGTTACTGGGTTACAAGAATCTCTTTTACATCTTTTAGGTTACATTATGCATTTAAAAATTTAAATATAATTTTTAATTTTTCTATGTATTATTTGAATTTTTAGAATATTTCAATAATGAGAAAAAACTGTAAATCCTCAGAAATATTTTAAAACACAAACCAGAATATGAAGGCTAACTTTTTTTCTATGCCTTAGGCAACAGTGTAATCAGAGGTTTTTGTCTTGTACAAGGAGAATAAATCTGTTATACTTGATGCAGCATTTTTATAGGTTAATAAGTATTAGTAATCTACAAGCCTTTAATCTAAAAAGTCAGATTCTGGGAATCCATCTTAAACCAAAAAAAAAAAAAAAAAAGAAAAGAAAAAATAAAATATGTCTAAATGAACAAGTAAAAAACTGTTTATTAAAACTTTTTTGATTTATTGAGTTTTGTGGTGCTAGGAATTAAGCCCAGAGAGTTTGCAGTGAAATCGATCCTAGGAAGTTTTTAAAAAGTTTCCGGTAGTTTCAAATGTTTTTCCCTAGCAATGTTGTATGCATTTCCCCGTGATCAAACCTGGCTGGCCCTGGCACTTGCAAGACAGGTGCTGGAACCACCGAGCTAAATCCCCAGCCCTGGTAGTTTTAAATTTTGAAACAGTCTTACTATATCACTAAACTGCACAAGCTGGATAAATCTTGCCCTCAATTTTAGTCACCCAGTGTTTTGTAGTTTTGTTTTGTTTTGTTTTTTGTTTTGCTTTTAAGACACGGTCTCGCTTTGTAGTTCAAGCTGGCCTTGAACTCACTATGTAGCCCAGGCAAGCCTCAAATTCAATAATCCTCCTGCCTCTGCCTCCCAAGTGCTGTGATTACAAGCGTGAGCTACCACTCCTGGCGCCATGGTAAATGGTACTGATTGCTGGTGGGTGTGAATCACCAGGCCCAGCATTGTTGTCTGAGGTTACCGGGGATCAAACTCTGACCTTTGTGCTTGCAAGGCAGGCACCGGAACCACTGAGCTTAATCCCTGGCCCCAGCCTCCCCATTTTAGCATTGCAGGCACGTGCCCCTTGCTTCAAACCATTAAACCTTGTGAAAAATTGGCAGTCTTCTAAATGCGTAAAAGAGGAGAACACTTAGTAATCATGGCTCACTGATTCAACTTAGAATAATATAACTTTTACCAAGGAAGTAGTAGAAGTTTATGTTCATATCAAAACCTTTATCAAGAAGAGATGATAAAAATGTTAATGAAAAGTATAGATTGTGACAGCATTAATTTATTCTTTAGCATTTTTGTATTTTCTAAATTATTGACAGTAAATATGCTATACTATAAAATATGTGTTTCTCAAAAAATTAGCAATTTAAAATCCAGTTCACTTTTGGGCCAGGGATTTGGCTCAGTGGTTCCAGCACCTGTCTTGCAAGTGCAAGGACTTGGGTTCGATCCCCGGTAACCACATACCATACTGGGCATGGAGACTCACGCCCAGCAGCAACCAGTACCACATACCACAGTACCGGGCGTGGTGGCTCATGCCTGTAATCCCAGCACTTGGGAGGCAGAGGCAGGAGGATTGCTGTGATGTGAGTTGGAGGCTGAGCTCGGAGCCAGCCTGAACTACAAAGCGAGACCCTGTCTCAAAAAACCTTAAAAAAAAAAATCCAGTTCACTTTCTTTCTTTTTTCTTTTCTTTCATTTTTTTTTTGGTTTTTTTTGTTTTGTTTTGTTTTGTTTTGTACTGGGAATCAAATTCATAACATTTCACTTGCAATTTGTTAGTCAAATATTAAAAAATTCAATTTAAAAATGATGTGACAACATGGAAACAGCTTTGATCTAATTGCATTTTACTACTCTGCTCTTTTGTTATTAGAATGTGTAGTATTATCCATTTTTGTAGAAATATCTGAGTAAATTCAAGGCCTATCCACCCCATTATTAAAGCTTATGAGGCGCAAATTATTAAGGCGCACAAGTATGAGTTATTCATCCTTTTTTTTATTATGTAACAGGGAAGTATATGCCAGTAGATATAAATTTTACCCCTCAAAGATACCAGGGAGCTCTATAAATGTGTGCAAATTCCCTATATGTATATTTTAAATGCAAATTTCTGTGACAATTTTATGAACAGCTGTAGAGTTCAAAAAAAGTGCATTTTCTAATTCATACTATCTATATGCAAAGTCACGAAAAATATTAGATGTTATATGCTACAGCTTGTTTCAGTAGAATATAACCGTTTGTATTTATGGTGCACAGCATCTCTTTTTCCCAAGTACTTCCTAAACCCAAAGAAAAAAGTTAGTTAGCTTGCCATTGTAATAGAACCATCTTAAGGATGAAATAGTGACCTCCTCTCAACTATGAAGCAATAAGCTAGTTTAAATAGAAGGAAAAAAGTTATGGCTGATCAGCTAAGAATTTTTTAAAGAATAAAATGAGCTTAAATTTCACTTAGATATCAATAACTGCAATAAAATATCAGACTGGAGAAAAGAACTATGTATATGTTTCAGGACTCAAGGAAGGATTCCAAGTGGCCAAGAGCAGACCACGCTTCATTGTGAGGTCTTTGCCAAATCTAAAGAGGAACCCAGTCATTCTTGATTGGCTCCAGGGGAGGATATGACATTTTCTGGCTCCCAAAATAGCCTTACCTGATAGGAATTGCATTCATCTTTATCACAAGAAAACAAAATAAAGAGAATGACAGTAATTAAGAGGGAGCAGTGTCTCTTTTTCCTTCCAAGTCAGGAGAATAAAAATAGAGAGAGAATCTTTGACAGATTAAGAACGTTATTGTACAGAAAAAATATATACTAACTAAATATATCCTAGAACTTTTGCCTAGATATCCTACATTTAGTTTAAGACATACAGCACCAATAAATATCCATCAAAACATAACTACAGAGAATATACTGGGCTCATGTTATAGGTCTTCGTAGGTTTCTTCTGAAATAGGACCTGCTACCCAGCAAGAAATTGCCAGGGGGCAGCAGATGGGGTTGGGGAACTCCAAAATCAAGCTACAAAAAAATCATGCTTCAGAGTGGCCTGTTAGAACTCTGTGAAGAAGAAATAAACAAATCCATACCAAAAGGATGTGTGGATGAGGTTGTTAGTATAATGCAGTTATATGCAAATACCCAGTCTTCCTTATTTCATGGTATAATATTTTTTCAGTAATTGTTTCATTAACAAAATAAATACCTGACAGTTCTACATATGAAAATATCAGAAACAAGTAATTTAATAAGCATTTGTATCTGACCAAGTTAAGAGCTATTTGGAAAAATAAACACACAAACTAAATTTTTAAAGAAAGCCCCATAAATTGAATGAAACAATAATGTTTTTATTTCAGTCTTAAATAGTCACTAACAGAAAATATGTGACTTGGGAGTATTTTACTACTTCTTAAATCTTCCAATCTACTATCAGTTCACATTTCACATTGATTATCACAGAGACATGGTGTACTCAGCAAAGAAAGGACAAAAACTAAATCATCATCATCATCATCATCATTGTCATCATCATCATACATCTTCATAAACACATGGTACCATTAAAAGATTGAACAAATATAGATAATCTGATGTTGAAATTGACAGCTACTCCAATCTAGTAGTTTGTATGAGGTTTGATATATGGAAAATTTTGTTTCACTTAAAATTTGAAAATATTCTCAGTAATTCTCAAATTCCTTCTGGTACCTGTGGTGACTCAGTGCACATAATGTTTTGTTTTGTTTTGTTTTGTTTTGTTTGGTGTTTTGTGAAGGTGTTTAGTTTAGTTTTGTTTAGTTTTGTTTTGTTATGTTTTTGTTTGTTTGTTTGTTTGCACAGGGGATCAAATTCAAGACCTTGTGCTTGAGCGGCAGGTGCAGGTGCATCCCCTAAATGCACATGATGGTAACTACTGATGCAGTACAGTTTTATTTCAAAATGTATTTAACAAATAACTTTCCTTGTCCTTCTGGGCTGGCCCAAATTCTCTCTTGTATGCCAAAGGCCTTAACCACACCGATTAATAGAATCTCTCTACCTCCTAAGTGGGAATGAAGACTATAAGCCTTAAGAATATCCACTGGTCAGAGTATTAAAAATTCCCCACAGAAGCTTGCAGAAGTTTTTCAGTGATCAGAAATAAACAAGAATCAGGCTGAATCAAAGGATGGAAAGGGAAGGGACAGTGGAACTCGTCTTCCAGTGCAGAGTGGTCAAGAGTCTTCTGTTCCCTAACATCCTGATGCTCATGGAGGCAGCACATTGGTCTTCAGTACCATTAGGATTTGGGTGGTAGAATGAAAACCTAGAAAACAGCCTTCCCCACCTAACCAAGTTAAGACTTAGGGGAATTATTTAAAGTTGTTATTGCTTTCTGAGCAAGAAGAACAGAAAATAAACATCCCAAGGTTATCTTCCACATTAGTTACGACAATTTTATACGTGATGATTTACTTTTAAATTGGAGAATAATAACTGCATGCTATGCATGTAGAACAGCAAAAAATCGCTATCATTTTATTTTCATGAAATTAAAAAAATCACCAACTTGGTTTTATGCATATAATAACACACAAGAGAAACTTGTTTTGAAGCTGTACAACTAAACACATCATGTAAACAGTTACAAGAATTAGTATTTTACTCAGACACCAAAGGAGATGGCATGGCAACTTGAGGTCCTCTAATATCACAGCACTGGCTGGCCAGAGATGACAGAAACCATCCAAGGACAGCATCTGGATGATTTTGGCTAGACTGTGCTTATTAACTGCAACAATTGCTCTTGCTCCAAATCCTCTCTAAGTAGTCTTAAGATCCCTGCTCAGATCTCTAAGGCATGTTCTTCCCTGGAAAGAAGATGGACTGTTTTAGTGTTCACATTGGCTAGTAAATTTCTTATTATGAACAGTGGTAGTGAGATTGTGACAATCTCCTGAAAAATTCCCAGTCATTGTGATGCAGTCAGACTAGAGAAGGGATAATTATACTATCATTGCAAAATCCAAAATTAAATTAACTTGGTCAGTACCTTAAGGGGTGGAAGTTTCAAACCAATATATCAACTACATTGATTATAAGCAATGATATATGGGTGCAAAAATGAATCAATTCCAGAAAGACCCCTATGACTGTATGAGCTTGAGGGAGACGTCTAAGACCATGGACACAAGGGATTTGAGAAGAGACAGATGGACTGATAAATCATAAGAGCTTAGAACAGTGAAATTCTTCTATATAATACAATAATGGATACATAAAATTTTACCTGTATCCAAGCCCTCTCGGTGTACAGCACTGAGAGTTGTAAATTGTGTAAATTTATACCTTAAATAAATTATAAATTTGAGTCTTACAATGTGACAGTGTGGTTTTATCCACTGTAACAACCATGCTGCTGTGGAGGGGAGTGCTAGCAAAAAGAGGCTATATAGTACATGTAAGAGGGAATATATGAAATCCCTGTGTCTCTTTTCCACATTTTTTGAGAATATAAACTGGTGTAAAATGCAGAGCCTATTAATAAATAATGTACTGGTTTTGGCAACCACTGTGTAAAAATGACTAAGGGAAATAGGAATAGGACCTCATTAATACAGATTCTCTACTATCACACGGCTATCCACTGGGTACCAGGAACTTTTGAAGACACAGCTACTATTTCTGCTATTGTTCTACTGTTGTCCCTTTACATTATCTGAATCTCATTTCCTTCACTTGGTTTTCTTTATGACAACAAAATGGTATTATTTTAGTTTTCCTATTAAGTCACCTAATCTACTGGTAATTTTCCATTACATTTTCAGCATGGTTATGGATTTATTGACCTTTTTCTTACCTATAAAGAGGGATAATGGTAATCTCTGCTTCATAATACCTAGGGAATTAATATTTGTTAAATGTTCACCACATTTCTAGAACACAATGGACAATGGATGCTAGCCACCGTTATTCTGTATTACTTAATTTATGTGCCTTAAATGAAATTTTGAAAAGAAAAGGAAGAAACTTTTGTGGCCATATTATTAACTTGAACACATAACTGTAAGATACATATTGCGCGCAAAATGATCATTTCAAGCACATATTGGGGAAGAAGCATAATTTGAATTTAAATACAAGACATGAGCACGTACACTCATTGGTTAGTCTTTATTTCTCACCATGCAAACCTGAATATTGTGTTACCCACTTTCTTATGCCATGGTCAATTCAGGATTTTATATTGAATTTCTAAAGGGTTATAAGAAGTTTTTCATTCTTACTAATCAAGAGTTCACTACTCCTAGTTCTGATAATGAAATTGCAGTTTAAAATTCAGAGGTAGCACTAAATGATATGCTTTCACTTTGCTTCTTTCCTATTTACTTTGAATTGGTTAAAAGTCTGGGCTAAAATTTTAGCACTTTTTATGACTCACTCAATCTGTTGCAGATGGATTTTCTAAATTCCAATCCCCAGAGCTTTGCAATAGTACACTGACTTAAGTAGTTATTTCCTAAAAGTTAATAAAGGCAACAACTTTTATTTTTTTTCTACTGAACATACTTAAGAATAATTAGACCACAAAAGAATAAATTAGCATGTGTTTTCACTACTTTTTACAAATATATATTTAAATATTTTTGTCATTTCAATACAGTAAAATGTTACCATTCTAATATTATGAGTTTCCAAATAACATAAATTTATAATTATACTACTTTTTAAAAAAGAATAATTTTTTCTAACTGAACTGATATTTAAATTAAACAGACTAGTGGAAACTAGGAAACATTTTGCCTGAAGAGGAGACAACATCATAATCACTGATACTGCAGACAAACGTTCTACATGTTGTTTATGTCATATAATTAAGCTCCAATTTTTGAACCTAAAACAAAAATTGTAATGTTGAGAAAGCCAAAGGCACATACGTTTAATAAAATCAAAGAGAACAGGAGAATGAAGGAAATGGGTAAAATACCCTGTCACCCTTACCCAGGCTCTCACAGAGCAGTTTTATAGGATCATTCTTTCTACTGCAAACCAGCCATGAATCCATTCAGGAAAGTAAGAAATGGACTTGCTTTCCAGGTGGCCTTGATCTGTGGAATAGCATCACATTTCTTAAATTTGCCAGGAAGAGAAACACTTCTCATGTAAGGAGCCTGTGCAATTGAAATCCTGCTAACACAACCAAGAAGGGAAGATTTGAAGCTGATACCTACCAAGTGCCACTGCCATTAAGCATTCCAACATTTTTTAAATGAGCAAACTAATAATAATGAAACTAATTTATCACAACACCCTCAGAAAGGAAGATTTTCTATAACTTGTGCTCTTAACAGCTAGGATATTCTGAAACTATTTAGCATTAAGAGATAAGCACAATGAGAAAAGTAGGTTTTAAATATACAGCAGAGAATGTAGAAATAAAACTACAATATAACAGGATTCCAGTATCATAGCATTTGCAACCATCAACTTTATGGTTAAGGTTACAACTCAATTTCATATCCCTGTTTCAGTTGCTCATAAAAACTTGGTAGAAAGTTCTTCAACATTAAAATTTTTTACACTTGGTCTCCAAGTAAATATGAATGATAAACATGAATGCATTCTGATTTTTATAAAGAATTTTTTCTTTCCTTTCTCCAAAGGCAATTCCCACACATAGGCAGTCAGACAAACCCAACAAACAATGGGGAATTTAAAATTAAGGAAGGTCCTAATTAAACTCCAAACTCTTGTTATGGATTCTTTTCTCTTCAACTCTCTCATGGAACACAAGAACTTCTGACCAATCGCTAATCCTCTAAAGAAATATCCAGATTCTATTTTCACCACCTAAAACATATTCATATCTTAACTAGAGAAAAACTGAATGTGATTATGGAAAGCAGGCTCAGAATACAGTGCATAAACTACTAAAATCATACAAAATCATATTTTTGCTAACAGGCAAGCTGTAAAATGTTCTCCTTTGTATCGTAAACATTTTGTTTTTTTAAAAAAGTTCTGCATGGTACAAGTTTTGACATCTTACAAAACCTCTGTCTCTGTGGACCATAGCAAAGACCCAGCAAATATCAGGCTTTGATACAAGAACTAATCAATCCAGAGTGCTATTTCCTTTATCCAGCTTCTACACTCCAGGAGGAAATAGTTGTCAATTGCCTTCTCCCTACATCATCCTAAGGGATGGATCCCCAAGGTGTGGGCTAGTGGGGCTCCTCTCTGTGTGTAGACATGAACCATTGCATGATATCTAGTCCATCACCCCTTTCTCTCTGGTGCTTCTTCCCTGCTCCATTTTCATGAACTAAGCAGCTTTTCCACCATGTCCTTTTGCCATGTTCTGCCTTGAATCCAGTCAATACTGCACTGCAACCCCTGAAACTCTGAGCTAAATCAAACCTCTGCTCTTTGAAATTACATGTTGGGGAGTGTACCTCAGCAGTGGAAAAGCTGCCTGAAACACAGGCTCACATTTCAGAGCAGAGGGACCCCTGTTATGTCATAAAGCTCATAAATGTTACTCTCATGACCACTCCTGAACTGTTCACTCTGCACTGACTCTCCCATTAAGTTGTGTCTTATACTGGTACAAATCCCCATTCTGGAGTGCAATCATGATGTGTGTATGTAATGTACCAATAAAGATATCAGTTTAAAAAACCCCCAGAAATCCCAAAAGATTTATTTTGGCTCCCTCTTTAAAGGTTTCAGGCCATAGTTGTCCAGTTCAAAGCAGGATGGTCTAGTAAAGATTACATGGTAAAGAAGAACTAAACAGTCAGGAAGCAGAAAGCAACCAGGAGAGAGGAGAGATGTACCTTTCTAGTCCAGCCACGTCCCAGTGACCTTTTTCCTCCTACAAGACTTCATCTTCAACACAACACAAAACTGTAAACTCATTAGTGCACTAATTCACTGATGAATGCCATGCGCTCATGATCCAGTCATCCCCAAAAGCCCCATCTATAAAGGAATGAAGCTTTGAGGGGCACCTAGTTTTAAACCATAACAAATGATAAGGATAATACCCTAGAAGAGTATGCCCTTGATATCACACATTCAGGTTCAAGCACCTGTTCTGTTCCATAATATGAATACTATTAGGCAATTTCTGAAAATTAGCACTTCTGAAAAGTAACTACATGTGGAAATGTAGAATTAGTATCAAAGATCAATTTAGAGTCCTTCATTCTGAGAAATCACCAGCATCATGAAATAATGATGGGTAATATGGATTGAATATGTGGTAGGCAACAATGCACTCTTAAATGTCTGTAACGTGTTTCAGATATGGGGACACGGTGAATATTAGAAGGTGAAATCATTTGATCAAACTCTCAGTTGCTAGTACGTGATGGACCAAGGGCTTCAACTGAGGCCTTCCTTTCCTTAAATGCATTATGTTGCAATCTCTCTCAAAGAAAATCATGCAAGTTGCAGTATTACAGTGATGAGAACAGAAAACAATGTCAAGACATATAGATCTTATCCTTCTCTTTTTCTGGGAAGAATAAACAGCATTTGAAGGAATATTGTCTACATTCACATGGAAACTATACCAGACAGAAATCAAGGACAGAGATGTCTTGTCTTTTGTACAAAGGAACTTGGGCAAAGTTCCTACGACAGCTATAGAGATATGTCACTTTGGTCTCCTGTCCTTGAAGGCCCCAGAATTTCTTCCTGATTCTGCTCTTGTATTCATATCTTTAAATTGTCCGGCTAACTGCATTGGTTCAGGAAGGCAAGTCTAACCTTATCCCTGAGACATACAGGACTCTCCTGGTGGTTCAGTGTGGTATGAGAATTCCTTGCTGGTCTGGCCAAAAGGATCAGAACTATACTAGTCTGAGATTTTTCCTTCATGAACCTCTTTCCTGATCTCATTCTATGGGGTCATACCTGCACTGAGACTACGATTTGAAGTTTCTTTTCATCTTCTGGAATATCTTCCTGTTTTGTCTTCAAAATTATATACCAAATCAATTTATCACACATCTAATCCTGTCTTGGATTCTGCCTCACAAAAGACATGAAATAACAGAAATTATTCAGAACTTCTTCCTAGATAGTTTACCTAAAAGAGATAAGGCTTTTAGTGAGAGTCAACAAACCATTAAAGAATTAAAGTAATATTTTGATTTATACAAAGAGTAAGTGATTCCTTAGAAAAGACCTGATTATATGAAGGATCCTATGAGAACCCTCCTCAGAAAACAGAATCAAAAACTATGAAGAGCTATGTAAATAAAGAACTAAAAGTATCACCTCACAGCAACATATGTGCATCCATGATCATACCAGCACAGTGTTCATAGTTAAATCTTAGAAACAGCCTGAATACCCATCAACCAGAAACTGGATAAAGATGTGGCTTTTTAAAAAAATAAAATGAAGTATTAGACATAAAAAATGAAAAATTAGAAGTATCCACAAATGGATATACTTTGAAGAATATTCTTAAGTGAAATAGACACAGATGTGTAAATACCATATCTTTTCTCTAGTATGAAAAAGTGAAGGCGTAAAGGAACGCCTAAGTGCATGACAGGTTGTGTGAAACAGGAAGAAAAGGTGCAAAAGGAAAAGGGAAAGGGTGGGTAGTAAAGAAGGGAAAGAAAACCTTTGATGGTAAAAACAACAAAAAGAGTGGAAACAGCTGACAAATATAGGGGGTTGGATGGATGGGAGGGTAAGGGAATAGAAAAAAATGAGAATCAAGATATGTCATATACAGGTAAAATTTCTCAATGTTGAATGCGATCGTAATGCATATCTAAAATGTACTAATCAACTCAATCAAGGGAAATAAAACTATTAAGAGAGGAAATCACAAATATTAAGGACAGACACTCAAGGCCAAATAGTAAGTGATATGAGACTCTGAAGAAAATATCAAATAAACAATAAAAGTAAGTAAAGAAAAGCATTCTCATCTGAAGAAATTACCAGCTGTACAGTAACAAGGGTTTGTAAAGGTATAGGATAAACTAGTTTTTTAAAAAAAATATATAGTTGCTCTAATCTTTCAGCTTAGTCCTATATGTCAAAATTTATTTCCATTTGTACCTGCTTTTCTCTTTGATCACTCTAACATACTCAAAGTGAGGATTGAGAACTTTTTTCCCCTAATATTATGATTTATAGAAAAACCAGCCTCATGGTTTTATAGTCATTTTTTGTCCACATTCTAAAAGAGCAACCTGATCTTAGCTACTACAGTACTTTCTCCTTCCTACTACATATTTCAAATGGCTTCCTTTAAGTCTGCTAAAATTATCTCATTTTTTTTTTTTAATTTTTAAGACAGGGTCTCCCTATGTAGTTCAGGCTGGCCCTGAGCTCACTATGAAGCCCAGGCAAGCCTGGAACTCACAGTAATCCTATTGCCTCTGACTCCTGAGGGATTACAGGAATAAACCACCATGCCCAGTATTGTGGTGTGTGGTACCAATTGCTGGTAGGAGTGAGTCACCATCCTCAGCATTGTTGTATGTGGTTACCAGGGTTCAAAATCCCAGACCTTGATCTGGCAAGGCAGGCGCAGGAACCACTGAGCTAAATCTCTGACCCTAAAATGATTACTAACAGACAACTTAACAAAAGTATTACAGCCAAATACTCATCATGAGGTGTTATTTACAGCAGAATTCATCCTGGGATTTAATTTGCTCCCTGCTGATTTTGTTTTAGCAACAAACCCCAGTTCTGTCCAAAATCAAGACTGAAATATATGTTAGATTTTGGTTGAATTTGATGAAGAGGATGGGGATAGAGGCAACTACAGAAATGGAAGTGGATTCCTGTCTCTTTGATTTGTCTATCTCATTATACAACCTAAGTTATCTACATTTCTACTCTTCCAAATCCCATTCATATTTAGAGTCCCCTATCTAAAGACTTCATTTTACAAAGCGTGTCTTCTCTTCAGCTTCAAACACTGTCATTTGCATGGAATTTAATGAGGTTTAAAAGTCATTATTTTTAAAAGTCATTAGGTTTAAAAGTACATTATTACATATGTGAATGTACCAGGCAGAAATCTTAGTTGCAAGCTAAAAGAAGCTGACTGAAGAAAAAGGGAGTTGAGAAGTTTGAGAAATTGACATAATTATTGATAGGGGTAGAGAACAAATCTTAAAAGTAGACTTCTACTATTAGCTGTCATCTTCCAAAAAGACCATGGGGGAGGGGAGCTAGTCACAAGAGAAACTGACCTCATTAGACCTACAGTAAGAAGAGGGGAAACAACTTAGAAAAATTCTATGAATATCTCTGAAGGGGGAAATCAGGCGATGAATAGGGCATTTAGCCTGGTTGAGTAATTTTAATGCAATCTTTTAGAAGTAACATTACTTGGCACTTTGTATGGAGATAACAGCTTTGGATTGTGAACATATAGTGAAGTGCAGAGGATCTTTAAGAAAGAAAATGTATAAAGAGCTTAAAAATTCAGCCCCCCTCCCAAGTTTAAAGATACAATTCAAAAATGAGCATTTGAAATATAACAGACAGTTTTCAGAGGAAGAAGTAAAAGCAGCTAAGAAACATATGAAGAAATTGTCAACATAACTGGTCATTTGAAAGATGCGGATAGAACAATAGTGAGATTTCATCTCACTCCACAAAGAATGTCTGCTGTCTCAAAATTAACCAATAAATGCTGAGAATGTTATAAAGAGAAAGGAACCCTTTCCCACTGTTGGTGGCAATGTAGACTGGTACAAACTCTGTGGAAATCAGTGTGGAAATTCCTCAAAAATGAAGGATTAAAGGTCCCATTTAACCCTGCTAGGAATATACATGAAAGGATTAAAAAATTCATATCACAGATACCTGTATGTACCCATGTTCATACCAGCTCAGTTTGTAATAGCTAAATCTTGGAAATAACCCAAATGCCCATCAAGTAGAGACTGGATAAAGAAGATATGGGTTTTTTTATAAAATAGAATATTACTCTGCCATAAAGAAAGATATTTCAGTCATTTATATTCAAATAAACGTATCTTGAGGTCATACTCATAAGTGAAATAATTAGGTCACAGATGTGTAAATACCATATCTTTTCTCTGGTATGAGAAGTTGAAGATGTAAATGAGTTCTAGAATGTATGATAGATATTGTGAAATAGAAAATATTTAAGAGGAAAAGTGGGTGGTGGTAAGTAATGAGGGGAAAGAAAAAAATGTGATGGTAAAAAAGCAAACAAAGCTTATGAATACAGGAGGTGGAGTACTGTAGGGGATTAGGAAAAAAATTAGAATTAAGTCATGTCATATACTGATAAAAATTCTCAATGTTGAGTGTGGTCATAATGCACATATAAAAGGCATTAATGAAGATTCAAAAAAAAATTTTTAAAGAAAATGTACTACTGTGTATACATGCAAGAGAATACTATTGTAGGAGATTCTGCTATATGAAACAATACAGATGGTGCTGGAGTTCATTATGTCAAGTGAAATAAGCCAGGCACAGAAGAATACATACAGATAGATACACATACAGAGAACCTAAAATAGTCAAATTCATAGGAGCAGAGTAGCATGGTGATTTCCTGGGTTTAGGGAGAGGAAATGGGAAGCAACTGATTAAAGGGCCCAAAATTTCAGATACATAAAATAAATGAATTTATCTAGTATATGGTATGGTACCTTTAACTAATAGTACTATATTTCACACTAAAAATTGCTAGAGGAGTAAATCTTATGACAAAAGTGAAATGATAACATTTAAAATAATAAAGAAATCAAGAGGATAGTTTGAGAGGCGATGGTGAAGCATATACTTACGACTTCATGATAGTGATGGTGTCAGAGGTTTGTATAATTATATTCAAACCTATTTTTATTCATTTAATATATAGATAGACTTTCATGTCTTTCATCCCTCAAGATATAAACCATGGCCTTGAACAAATTGTCTTGACAAAACTGTGACTGGATAATAATGTCTCTAGAACAACCTTGAATACAAGACACAGGAGAAAGTAGCTCTATTGATACAACTATGTCCAATGTAGTGATTTAAAACTTCATTCCAAAATGGTATGAGCTGTTTTTGATTATTTCTGGGAGTTCAATAATTTTCTATTATCTTTGACAAAAAGACAACAGTGAACTAGAAAGTTTCTCTAAGAGAGTCACAAGGCTCAGGCCTGCTAATTCTTTCTGCCCCTGGGGGTCACTGTGTTGTCATTGAAAATCAGGCTCAGCTATATATGATGTCAGCATTCTGAATTTTTGTTGTTGTTCTTGTTCTTGTTCAATAGGTAAAATAAGAAAAATGATTCAGGAGGAAATCTCAACCTTTTAACTAATCTGCATTATAGCCAAAAAGGAATCCTTCCTGGCTTAGAGACCCAGACAAGCAAGCCAGAAAAACTAAGGTACACGAATTAGAAATTAGGATCTTGCCGTGTAGCCCAGGAAAGCCTTGAACTCACAGTAATCCTTCTGCCTTTGCCTCCCGAGTGCTGGGAGTACAGGCATGAGCCATCATGTCCAACACTGTGGTGTGTGGTTACTAGGCATCGAACTTGGGACTTTGTACTTGCCAGGCAGGCCCTGGAAACACTGGGCTCACGCTCCAGCCCAGAAAACAAAATTTTAAGGGAGTTATTTAATAAAATAGTGAAAGTAACTAGTCCTGCTTTCCTCCGTGTTACAAAGGATTGCCTCTTTTGTACTTTTGATTTCTAAAGGAAAATATTTTAAAAAATTAAACATACATCTAACCTCTACTCTTACTATACATATTCTCCCATGAGTGAAGTGAATGTTTGTAATTTGGTCTCTTTTTCCCTCTTCTCCCTGAGCTATAGAGAGGAAGCAACCCAGGTGAGTGACCTTCCATCAAGAATCAAACATTCCCCCCAAATGCGATTTTAACTCCTATCTTAAGAGCTATAGAGATAAGACATCTATTTTCTTTATGCTGACCATGTAAAGTGCCCTCCAGGCTTCATTTATAAATCAGAGAGGCTGATGGTTTCAGTTTCCAAATATAATTTCTGTTCTTCTATGCATTGCATTAGTGGGCTCTACCATAGATGAGACAGATCTAGTGAAAGCCCCCATGCCCTCTTATTTGAACTATTATGAAGATTTCCTCTGCCCACTACTCTGTCCCATTCCTTGCTCACCCTGTTGAGTCCATTTTCATCCACAGCAAGAGTAATCATTTGAGGGGGGGTGGTAGGGTGGGTGGGACTACGGGAAAAAATGAGAATTAAGTTGTGTCTTATACTGGTACAAATCCCCATAATGGAGTGCAAGCATGATGTGTATATTTAATGTACCAATAAAGATTAAAAAAATTTTTTTAAAAAAAGGAGTAGTCATTTGAAAAGATAACTTAAGTCGCACATTCCTCTATTCAAAATCTTTCAAATAGGAAATAGGTCAAAAGGTCAAACTCCAAGCATATCTCTGGTGTCATAGCCTACCACATACTTACTTTCTGTATCGGCCCCAGCCCCACTAGCCTCTACCACTTCTGGAACAGACATCCTTAACATCTTGTTCATTTGCTGTCCCTTTCTGCCTAAGACACCATTTCCACAATTAACCAGGGCACATCTCAGCATTTTTCAACTCGAAAGAGATCAGTTCCTTTTGTTTATATTTTGATTCCTCCATTGGAATTTTAACTCCCTAAGAACAAGAATGAATTTTTTAAAAATTGAAATCTTTATTGGTACATTACATATACATACCATGATTACACTCAACATGAGAATTTGTACCAGTATATGACACAACTTAATTCTCATTTTTTCCATAGCCCTACCCACCCTACCACCTCCACCCTCTATATGCATAAACTTTGTTTCTTTTCTTTTTTGTTATAGTCTCATTATTTTTCCCCCTTTACCCCATTTCGCTTTGAGTATTTTCTATTTCACAATATATGACATACATTCTAGAACTCATATACATCATTATTTTCTCATACCAGAGAAAATATGCAATATTTACACATCTGTGATCTGTTTATTTCACTTATGAGAATGTCCTCAAGGTACACTCATTTAAGTATAAGTGATTTGAACTTCTTGTTTTTTTTTATGGTGGAGTAATACTCCATTCTGTAGAACCACAGCTTTTTTATCCAGTCTCCAGCTGATGGACATTTGGATTGTTTCCAAGATTTAGCAATCACAAACTGAAAAAAAAAAACTACAGTTAGAGGTGCCGTTTGACCCATCCATCACTCTGCTAGGTATACACAAAAGAATTAAAAGATTCATATCACAGTGACATATGTGCACCCATGTTTATAAGAATGAATTTGCTTGCTATATTCCTAGGTCAAGAAAATCAAGCATACATTGCTCAGTGAATTTTTTGTATAAATGGGAAAAAAAATTGAGTCAGACCAGTAAACTGTCAAGAATGATGGGAAAACTAAAGAATATCTGCAAATTAGAACATGCATACGATCAGCATAAGAGATTATATGAAAGATTTCATATCATTTGCCACCAAAGAAAAGTCCTGATTTCCCAGGACAGCTCTACTGAACAACATATTTCAGTGTGATAGGTCCTTAGAGCTTAACTTGTCTCTGTAGGGAAACATTTGCCATTTTCTCTTAACACATTTTTTTGTCAATTTATGCAGAATCAAGCAGGAAAGTAGCTAGCTGCTTATTGTCTCCTTTTCATGTCAAAGTTCTATAAGACAGAACAACTCCATGACACGTCTTCTATCTGGCACTGTAGCTGTCTTTCACATGTTAGAGTGATTCTGAGCGATGAATGAAGATATGGATATACTAAGACTTGTGGGCTCATGAAAATTGTAACTTGCTATAATGTCTTAATCAGTTTCTTACTGCTGAGACACAATATATAATGTCCACAACTTAAAGGAGAAGTTTATTTCAGCTCATTGTTTCCAGAGATTTAGTCCATGTTTGATTGGCCCCAAGGCAGGAAGAGCATTCTGGGAAAGGCTGAATGCAGGGAAGCTGCTCAAGTCCTGGTGGTCACGAAACTGACAGAGCAGGGAAAAGATGGGGACAGAGATATACCTTTACCGCTCATACTCCCAGTGTCCTGCCTCTAACCAGGCCACAACTTCTAATAGCACAGTGAACTACCGCACTCATTTGTAGATAAATCTGAGCTATAATCAGCTTTAAAAAACCCTGCCTCTAAGCAGAATTTTGGAGGACCATCTAAGGTTAAACCATACCATGTGTTATTTTTTCTATGTGAAGATTTTCTGGCCAGAAGCAGTGACAGGTGTGATAGTATGAAAAAATTAAAACATGAACAGGGCTCACATGATGGTATTGTAAGTAAATTTTTTTTTCTTTTTAAGAAATATTGAGAACACAGTGTGAGACCTACGACACTGGGAGCATTAATTAGGCATAAACCATATCGCGAGATTCTCTCATGAACACTGCCTCCTATCTTATGAACCCACTGAGCAAGCCCTGAGATAGCTTGGGAAAGAGGCCAAGTGCTCTTCAGAGAGTTCTGTCTACATAGAACTTAGCACTCTCCTACCAGGGAAGTACCTGCCTCCCTTCACATGTGTCTTCATAGTCAGCCCATTTTGAGAGACCATATGATCCTTCCCTAAATGTCCCTGTCAACTGATCCTCTCATCAAATTTTATTCAAATCTCTGAATCTCAAAAGAAACCATAAAC
Source organism: Petromus typicus (assembly GCA_004026965.1). Lineage (NCBI taxonomy): Eukaryota > Metazoa > Chordata > Mammalia > Rodentia > Petromuridae > Petromus > Petromus typicus. The sequence continues at coordinate 19,417 of PVIR01004503.1, forward strand.
CATTGCTCATTAAGCAGGACACATCTGTACTTCAAGGTACTGTTCCCGCCACACAGGGTGGAAAACTAGATATGCTGCTTGAGTGGAATGGCCTTCATCCCCCTTGTTTATTTGGTACTCATGTGTCCCTTCCACTTGTATTATGACTGAAGTTGGACTTTTGCAACATTCCATTTCTGTGAATTACTAGGATACGAGGGAAATAACTCTGAACTGGGCTCGTTTTCTCCTCCTTTGTAACTAATCATGAGTGTTGGGGGAAACATAGCATTGAAGCAAAAGTAGTACTTATGGCCTCATTGTAATTCCTGGAGTATCAATTTTTCCCCAAATGGAATGTTATCTATCCCATAAGAGATATGAAAGACTTTGAATTCAACCTCTGATAGCTATAAACAGATATGAATTTTGAGTTTGCGTTTCAGCTATCTCAGCCCAGTGAGTAGCATTGATGTAAGATTCTTATCACTTAGATACAGGATTTCCATGATTTTTATCTGTGCTTTATAGTAGAATATATGCTTTTTATTCTTTCTTACTTCAGCTCTTCAATGAAGTTAGAAGAGGCCAACTCATAATTCCTTACCATCTTATGGCACTTCTGTCATAATGCATGGTGTTAAAGATCAGGGAGGGGTTCTGAGGACAGACTGCCCAGGGTTAAATTCTGTTCCTTCACTAACTAGGTGTGAGATGATGGGCAAATTATTCATCATCTGTGACTTCGATTTCTCATCTTTCAGAGGTGGGTAAAATGAATAGCAGTTAAATGAATCTCTACAGAGTGCTCACAACTGAACCTGGTACATAATGAACATTAAATAAATATTTAATCTGATCATACTTATATTTATATATTTTTACTTATATGGCCAAGCATGCCAGGGTCATGTCACTGCAGCCATTGCTAATGAATTTATTTTCTGTTCTACATTATGTATTATGAAATAGCAGAGATGCATTTCTCTTGCCACTAGCTGTATTTTCAGAGCTATACACTCGTTTCCATAAGCACTCCAAGAAATTAAGGATTACAGAGCTGTTGAAGTGGTTGCCAAATTAGTATCACTAAACTATAACACAATCTTGTGTGTCTCACTATATAGTGACTTGAAATCACTCAGTAGTCTAGGTTGGTCTCACACCTGATATAATTTACCACTGCAGTCTCGTGAGTCCTGGGATTTCAGGGGTGTGTCACCATACCTGGCCAAGATATATACTTTTTTATTAAGAAATGTTCCTTGAATACCTGATAAATGCTAGTCACTTTACAACACTGATCAAACTTGTTCTTAAGGAGTCTATGTTCCCGTGAGAAGAGTCAAAAATAAACATATAGGAATAGATTATTTAAAAACTTGAAGAATGACTCAGTTAGAGTGACTGAGTGATAGAATGATTCATTTAGGACCTTACACATTTTGGTTTCAAAAATCTGTCTGTAAAAGTGATATATAAGCAAAAATGTGAAGGCAGCAGGAGAAACAGCCTGGAGGTTATTTGCTGGAGCAAGCTGCCAGCAAAGGGAACAGAAAATGGGAAGTCTTAAGGAAGATTGTGTTCAGTTTATTCCAGAAGAGAAAGGAGGTCAGTACACCGGGGAGACAGAGAACCAGAAAGCAGATGGCAGGATATGGCAGCAGAGACCCAGTATCCCGTCTGACTCAAACGAGGGTGCTGAGATCACTATGATTTTGAACAGAGGACTGGAGGACATCACTAGATCACACTCCAGCTTAGAAAAGATCACATTCCAGCTTTGAGGAAAGAACAGATTCAGAGGGATGGAGAGTAGAAGGGGTTGGGCAGGAAGAGAGGTCTATTTTTACAGTCCAGTCAAAAGTGATAGTTGCTTCAACCATTTTGGCACTACAACAGTTAAAATGGACTTTCAACTTGATCAGCTTGGGAACCACTCAGGAGAATAATGAAGTAAACTGCTGGGTATGCTCTGCTGGGGTATGGAGGCCTGACTTTGGGATCTATACCCGATCTCCCATCCCATCCTTTCTTCTCTGGTCCTGTTCCTCTCTTCTGTTTCCCAGCTGCCATAAACTAAGCAGATTTTGTCCACCGTTGATGCTTTTGCCTGAAGAAGTTTATATTGAATTACCTAGGACTGTGAGCTGAATTAAATTTCTCTTCAATGGCTATTGTGTATTGTCCTCAAGATGGTAAACCTTTCTGAGATGGCTACTGCCTATGGTAGAGCTTGCCTACGGCTAGAGTGGAGATGATATTTGCTGAGATGAGAGTGAGCAGCAAACTGAAGCAATATGCAAAAGGTAAATGTGCAAAATGCAACAGTTTTGGAAGAGGTCATGTTTGACTTGGTATAAGTCATACAATCCATAAAATTTCAAATGGAAAAAGTGGTATTAGGAAATAAAAGGGGACGCTCCTTTTTAACATATTGTTTTTTATACATTGGTTTAATTCAGTTTTAGAGAGGTCATATTTAAATTATTTGAAAAATGTGCCACTTTGAAATTGATGTTTTATGTATAAATTACAAGTCAGTGTAAACTACAGAAGTCAGAAAATGTGATTTTTTTCTTTCTTTCTTTTTTGGATTTGCTTCATTTTTTAATTGTTTTATTTGTTTGTTTGTTTGTTTTGTTTTTTTAGTTTTGAGGCAGGGTCTTTTTATGTAGTCCAAGCTGGCCTTAAACTTGATAAGTACCATGGGTGGCCTCGAACATGTGGTAATCCTCCCTCAGCCTTTCTAGTGCTAGGACCATAGGCATGCTTGGCTAGAAAAGGTGATTTTTATGTAGAAATTCTCTAAAGATTTGCTTCCTTCTATTTGATTTTCTCAAATAGCTTGGTATCTTTTCTAATTTTCTTGATAATTTCCACAGTAATTTTGTTATTATTCTGTGTGTGTGTGTGTGTGTGTGTGTGTGTGTGTGTGTGTGTGTGTGTGTATTCATTCTGCTTCATTGTAGTTCAGTAGTTACTTTCAAATAAATAGGCCTCGGGTTTGTGCCTGCATCTCACTGTGCATACACCTCCTCCTAGGAGAACAATTTTAATTTTACAAAGAATGTGTCTTAGCAGAGAATGAGATGACATCTCCCTGCCAAAGTTAGTGGTATAATTAAAATGTGTATGAGGCAGATAGATGGCAATTGGCTCCCTGTGGTTCCCTCTAACATAGATTCCCTAAATCACAGGCCTTGGCTATGACTACAGCAGTGTGTCGCCTTGTCTTTAACTACCTTCCTTACAATTGTATGCAACACGCAGGAAATTTCATTTGCCTTACCAGCTGCAGAAGCATAAGATGTAGGACAAGGCTTGAGTGCCATTGTACACATCTTCTTTCATTGAGGAAATACAATAACATGAAAGCTTCAAATTGACAGAAGAAAATGATTTCCCATTTCTTATGAAGTGAGCTTTAGAAAGTATAATGGCAGAGTCTTTTAAGCAAGCTAAGTGCACTCATTTAGCAAAGTCTAGTCACTTTGGATATCATAGTTTAATGGAGTGTTGCCTAAACTGAGGTCTGTCATTGAAACCTGGCAATTCTTACTAGAATAAGACAGAATTGAACATTGCCAGTTGAACCTGAGAGGTCTAAAGACAGAATCACAAATGCAGAAGAAAAAGATTAGATTTGTAAAGAAAAGAAAATTTTGAATAATAATTAGAGAAAAAGTGCATATAAACATATAAAAGTACAGTCATATAAACATATAATCTAGGACTGAGAATATCCACTTTCTAATAAATACACACTCAGAGTAGTATTAATTATAATTGTCAAACCATTAAAAACAACTAAAATATGCATCCACAGAGGAGGGGAGAAATACTGGTAAATTCATGCAATAAAATTAAATTACATATAGCAATTAAAATTAATGAATTAAAGCTACATTCAGTGATATGAATGAATCAAGGATAATATTAAATCAGACACAAAGGAATCTATTCTGTATATTTCCATTTATAAACAACTGCAAATCAGAGAAATCTTTAGAGGAAAAATTTTGGACAGTAATTTTATTTAAGGGTCTCTGTGGTGTGGTGTGATTGAGTGAGCCCATGTGTAAAGACCTAAGGTTTCTGGGTAATGTTTACAAGGATGCTTACTCCCCACATTTCAGTGAACTGTACATTTTCACTTTATTTACTATTTATGTATTAGATTTTAATAACAAAATGTTTTAGAAGTTGCATGCAGAAATACATTGAAAAGGAGTTAGTGAAGTTCTAACAGAAATTCAACAGTACCCCGATTCAACCCTCATTATTGCCAAATACAAGAGACAATAGAAGAAAAAATAATCTTCTTATGCTATGTTACAGAAAGTCAGAGAAGAGGAAAGTCAGGTTGTGACTATAGTGACTTTTGCCTGATAGGCCAGGAGAAAAATCTCCTCTAGGAAAGGTATCTCATAGCTTAGAAGAAATTAGCTGTTTTGAATGTAACAAGTGAAGCCAGCATGGAGCATAGCTTGTTAGGAGTCAGAAAGAGTGTGCTAAATTGATCTAACTAGAAATAAAACCCAGGATAAAATTGGAGGAAATCAAAAGCTGGCATGTGGAAGAAGGAGAGAGATGTATCTGGGGTCCCTGTCTCATCAGAAAAGCTCAGTACGCACAACTCAGACTGTTTCTGTTTAGTCTCAAATGGATCAGAGAGAAAAAAAAAAAAAAAACAGCAACAAGAACTATGGATGACCAATATCTAAAAAATTAAAAATCCTCAATCAGGAACTAGAAAGACTACATGAAGCAACTAAGAAAGAGTAACTTACACTTTCTTAAAACAACAATATATACACCCTGGTGGTGCTAAAATTAGTGGCCCTCATATGTAAGGAAGGCTTTGAGGTACCTTATTTAATTTTTACCAGAGAGAGGATAGAAGATTTAGGGACATTTTGGTTACCTAAACAATTACCTAAACAATAGTATCTCTATTAACACAGCACTTTTCACCTTTCTTCTTCACTCCAACCCTTTCAGGTAGCTGTTATGAACTCCACACATAAGGAAGCTGAATCGTTAGAAAAGCTAACAAAATCCCTCTCATATATGTGGCTGTTATGTAGTAGACTCAATAGTCACAAGTATTCTTTATTTTTGCTGCTGACAGCAATTGCCTCAAGGTCAATAATTTCCTGAAATTAATCTTATGTAACTAAATTTAGTTAGTCTTTCTTCTATGAAAACTTTGACCTAAAATTAGATCCATGTGTGCTCCAAGTTCTTCTTCATTGCATTGTTTTTGAGAACATCTTACATTTGTGTTTGGAAAAGCCAAGAAGCAATAAAAAAAGTAACAAGAAAATCTACTCACTGTCCTTATCTTTCTGAGATATGTTATAAATAGAAAGACAAGAAATTGACTACTTTTCCAGATCTCAGGCTCTATACAGACTCAATGAGCTATCTTCTGTGTAGAAAGGAGTCAAGGTTCCTTTTAGAAATATAGAACAAGAACTAGGCTTTGCAGAAAACAGAACTACTCATCAGGCCAGCTCAACCACTTACTGTGTAACTTTTGGTAAGTTTGCTCCTTTAGTTCTATTCTTCATTTCTCTTAAAAAGAAAAATAATTACCTTCATAATAAAATTGGAATGAGGTTCTCAAAATGTGTTATAAACTTGAAATGGAGTAACCTAACTCACTACTTGAAATATGAGAGTTGCTAAATAAATAGTACTTATAGTTCAACAAAATCACGATGGAGCTAGAGACTCTTCGGGCAGGTAAACTACATTCCTAGACAAAATCTAGCCAACACCTGCTTATGTAAATAAAGTTTTGTTTCACAATATATATCATACAATTCTAGAACTCATTTACATCTTTATTTTCTCATACCAGAGAAAAGATGCCATATTTACATATCTGTGACCTATTTATTTCTCTAGAAAATACTCAAAGTGAAATAGGGTATAGGAGAAAAAAAATAATGAGATTACAACAAAAAAGAAAGGAAACAAAGTTTATGTATATAAGAGGGGTGGTAGGGTGGGTACGGTTATGGAAAAAAATGAGAACTAACTTATGTCATATACTGGTGCAAATTCTCATTGTTGAGTGCAATCATGATATGTATATGTAATGTACCAATAAAGATTTCAATTAAAAAATAAATAAATAAATAAAGTTTGTTATAATACAAACCAAGCACATTTGCTTTTATAATATGAAAGGCTATTTTCATATCATAGCAGAAGAAGTGAATAGTAGTAGATAGAAACAGTATGGACCACAATTTTGCATTTTTAAGAGCCATTCCAACAAAAAGGATCAAATAATATTGCTAAACCCCATGTTCAGGACTATCCCAGCTATAGGGCAGAGCCTCCACCTAAACACTTTGATAGCCTGGTGGGAAGGGAGGGGAAGGGGTGGGGAAGGACTGTAGTTGGTAATCCTCAGACTCTCTCAACAAAGAAATCCACTGAGTAAGTGGTACACTAGTTGGCAAGAATTTTTCTCACCTGAAAGTAATTAAGCAAGAAGAAGGTCTTTTCAAACAATATTCAGCTTCTTTCTTCAGCCCTGAGCCAAAGTACAAACACACACACACACACACACACACACACACACACACACACAGCCTTTTATGTTGTTATTTTTAATTAAGGATAAATCTCAGGATCTACATACTTCAAGGAAGTTAATTGCTTTAATTTGAGGCTTTCCCCAATTATCTCAAATCTGTTTTAAAGAACCTAAGATACTTCTTGTGATTTTCTGTTCACTTTCACATCTTAGCACTTACAAAATCATGACCCAAGTTTTGTCATATTTTCATGTTTTTGTCTCAGAAAATAAGGTTCAGAACTCAATTCTCATCCAGCTCCTACAGTATCAGTGATGAGAACCTGGGCACAGAAAGATCTGTATTACATGTACTCTTTTTGTTATCTCACTAATACAAATGTATGCACACACAGATGCACAGAAGAATGTCATGGAGCAGAAGCACCATGGCAGGCTGGAGGAAGCAGGGCTCACAACACCCTTGGAAGATGATCACTAAGGTAGGAAGGTGCTTGATGTGTGGGGGGCAAACCAACACTCGACCAGGAGAAGGCACCTTGAAGGAGAAGCTCATCAGATTAATGCCAGTAATAGGTGTTTAGACAGAGAAGCTGGTAGCTTCTCCATCACAGCACTCCTAACAGCCCAGGAATGGTGCACATACCGTTGTAGGAAGTGATCAAATCCATGAAGGGAAGGAAAGAAGCAAGTACAGCAGCAGCTGTGAAGCTGCAATCGACCCTCAGGCTTGTAACCCATTGCCCACGGCTCATCTGTCCTCATCCTCTTCCCACTAGGAGTCAGAGATAATCAGGTGAGGTATTAGCATGAGGGCACCGCTCAGATCTTAGAACTAGGAAACGCACAACCCAGAAAAACACTCAGAGGGGAGTGACAGAGGTAGAAGTGGTAAAGTCAAGGGAAAAGGAGAAACCACGGTCGCAGTCATGGTTAAGCATCCAAATCTGGTCTCCGGGAACGCCACAGACAGTGAGGGTCTCCGTAAGAGGCATGCGGGGGTTGTAACTGGTGGGATCCGAGGACAGAGAAAAGATATTGGGAAATGGCAGAGTAGACAGTCTCCCACTCCCCTGCAGACCCCTGAGCTCTGTGCTCCTGCAACCTCCTGTCCACTGTTTGCCTTGGAAACATTGTTGAGCCGGGCCATGTGGAACGCTTCCATCATTCACCTAAAACTGCAGTTCTCTGTGACCACGTGACCCCGCCCATCATGCCCCAAATGCTACTGAACTCCAGGCAGGGAGGTCCTTTTCCATGGAGCCCTAAATGCCACTAAATTTACAGGCTAGTAAAAGGTTCTTTGCTGGCTCAAGCAGAAAAATTAATGCAGACAGAAAGCCAGGAGGGTGGCAAGGTCAGAAGGTTTGGCCTAGTGCACTCCTGGGAGTAGTACCGGAAAAGCAGACATAAGTGACTGCGGGGATCATTATCACGGAAAGGGGGTGAAGGTTCAGTAATCTCCTCCAAAGATCAGCACAAGATTGAAGCCGAACCAGTCTTGCGGCTCCCCCAGCCCTGTACCAAATGAGGTCTGTTCATAAGAGATGAACAAAACTCTCCAGCTAGTCACATCACAGGAGAACAGCGGAAACCAAACGGAGGGAGTGAGGAGCGAAGCTGATGGACCTCCCAGGCCCTTTGCTCCCTGGTAGTCAAGGGAAGAAGTCACTAGAGGGAACCAGCTCAAGCCCAACTTCCCAGTCACAACCACGGAAGACAGGAGCTCTGCCCCTCAGAAAAAAGACAAAGTCCTCCGCTGTTTGAACTGAGGGGAAAGAGCACATTGGACATATTCTGACTAGAGTTTAACAGTTCTGAGAAAACTCTTCAATGCTTTTTGAATACATGTGGTTCTTTTTAAATTTTCTCTTTCACTAGGAATTGCTTTCAGTAAGCGCTAGAAAATTGCAAGTGTGTAGGGTTAAGAGTTAATGCATTTATGGTTGAGGCTCTTTGCTTAATTATCTTAGATTCTTCTGATGCCAAGGATTGTTTCACAGGAAAGCCTAAAATAATTTTTTTTTCTTGTCACAAATCAGACACGACTTCCCTGCAGCTTCAGGCATGCTCCATTTAAATCTATCCTCCCTCTTTTCCATATTTTCCCTGCCAGGCTTCCTCCCATCCCATTCTCTTCTCTTTGCTTTTGCATGAAATAAATATTGTCAACACCATGTAGGTATACATTATTTATTTATTTTTATTTCTTCCTTTCTCAGAACACATATATGGGAAGTTTGTATATGTAAAAAAGTGAATAAGAATTAATTATAACTTTATCTTTATAATTTATTTTGTAGTCAGGTCAGGATAACACTCTCTAAAAGTTGTGTGTGGAAGACTTGAATGAAATATATCTATCAGTGCATTAATTCCAGCTTTTTCCCATTCTTTTCAATCAGTAATCACAAAGGACAGAGAGGCACCAATTTCATCACACTGGGGGACTGCAGTACCCACTCTTGCAAAAAGGAGACAAACAAAACGTCCACAACAGAAAAAAATCAAAATTGAATCAGATCATTGAACAAATGGACTTAACATATATGTGTAGTATTTCATCCAGCAACAAGAACACTTACATTTTTCTCAGCAGCATTCAGAACTTTCTCTAAAATCGATCATAACTTTGGTCATAAAGCTATGAACAGAACTGAAATAGTCTCTTGCATTCTGTCAGATCACAGAAGAATGAAAACTTAAAATCAATAGTAAAAGTAATCACAAAAACTATCGAACGTATAAAGGTTAAATAATACATGCTTCAATAATCAGTGAGTCACAGAAGAAATCAGGGAAGATATTAGAAGCTTCTTACAATCAAATGACAACAATGGTCCGATATAACAAAATGTATAGCGCCCAATGAAAACTGTGATGAGACAAATTCATAGCTGTGAATACCTAGGTCAGAGAAACAGAGCAATTCCAAATAACAAGCTAGTGATACATCACCAAGTCCATTAGACAAAGAAGAGCAATCCACATCTAAACTTAGAGAAGGAAAACAATTACCAAGGTCAGATCATAAATTACTGAAATTGAGAGCAAAACAATACAAAGAAACAGTGAATTAAAACATTGGCTCTTTGTAAGGACAAATAATGTTGGTAAACACTTAGTTAAACTTATCAAAGAAAGAAACAAAAGATGCATATCAATGCAATTAGAACTCAAAAAAGTGAAATCATCGCAGATACCAAAAGTTCAGAGGACTAAGGAAAAAAAAGTGTTCCAAAACACACATTTTGATGAACTGGAAGATATAGAAAAAATGGATAGATTCCTAGATGGATATCAATGGCCAGAGTTGGACCGGAAAAACAAAAACACTGAGTAGACCAAGAACAGAAAGCAAAACTGAAGCAGTCATGAACATCCTACCAAATGAGAAAAGCCCGCGACTCAGTAGGTTCACAGGCGAATTTACCATAAATTCAGAGAAGGAGTAATACTCCTAAAATATTCCAGGAAATGGAAATAATCCCCGCCAATCTCTTTCTTTGAATGCTGTGTTGTGTTAAAGAAGAGCAAATAAAGGAGAGAAGATATGAAACAGGAAGGTGGACGTTTTGGAGAAAGTAAGATCAGATAAAAAGCAGAAAAGGAGAGAAGGAAATGGAAATAATTAATATTGCAATACTTATAAGAGCCAATTCCCCAAACAAACGTAATTATGTACTTCAAATATATACAAATAAAAACTTTAAGAAGAAAATATTATACATGTTATCGTGAATATTTGTACTTTGTAGGGAAAGAAACTTTAACTTAGATTAAATAGCTTGAAACCCTTTCACAGAGAACAAGATCAGAATCTGAATGAAGTTTCTAGTCACAAAAGAGTTGTCTGTAATTGTTATGTTACATTGCCATTTGAAAAAAATAATAAAAAGATACCTCAGGTTCAAACTCAGGGAATTTCAGTTACATAATTGAGTTTCATAAGACTAAACAGACTTTTTCTCTGAGGAGCTTTTAGGCTTCTTTATAAAGTATTCATGTTAATGATACTTAGTGATTTATTTCCTAAACACTAATGTTGAGGAATGTTAATGCTTTTATTCTGTGAGAGGTAGAATTCATTACCTACCAAATGTTATAGAAACCATTACTGTTCAAAAAAATTACAAGCATTGAGGAGAGTAATGAATTCTAATTCAATAGGTTTGCCAGACATTCCCTTTATTTAGAAATAAATGAATACCTAGTCCATATTGTAAAATGATTTAGTTGTTTGGTTTTTTTTTTGCAATGAAGCATTTTTGATTTACAATTTTCAGTGTTATTTTTACCCAATGGAGAACTGAAAGAAGGACATCAGTTTGGTCAGTAAAAACTCGTATTTTCTTAAAGAATGAAACACACTTGGGAAAAACCTGAAAAGCATCTTTATTCAACAAAGGAAAATAATAAATGGACATACAAGTTTGTCAATACATTAGCTGCACAAATAGCACTTTTAAATGATCATACCATAGTTAGCAGTGTAATCTGAAATGCTACCAGTATAATATTCTACTGCTGGCTAAGTCAATAATCTGCCATGAAATAGAGGAAAACTGATCATTTCGTCTTTTGGTTTAAGCATAGCAAATCCTAAAATTCACCAGATATCACAAAGACAGTAAGTGATTAGGTCCTAAAAAGTAAATTGATTTCATCTGTCATATTTATAAAAGTTAATTGCTGTCTTCACCTCCCTGGAAATGTACAAAACTTATCTAACTTCCAACTCTTTATATAATCACACTGTATTCGCACACCATTTACTTAAACATGTTTCTGTAAGTGGTTAAATTATTTCCCCTAGAAAGCTTGGCTCTCCAATGCTTATTAAAGCTCATTCTAACTTTTCTATTACTAGAACTTTGAGAGGTGTTATGAGTATTCAGAGTAAAATCAGTTGTGTGCTAGATGTGCAATTATTGGGATCTTTAACATATATGCAGTAAGTAAATAAGCACTGAAGAGTCTTGCTGTGAAGGGATTCAAAATAAAATAAATGATGGAACTACAATTGAGAAAGCAGATTATTTCTCACCAGGTGTTTGGGGAATATGGAAACACACTGTAATTTTTTTTTTACTGATTATTCTCTGAAACAATCTGCAAATGCCCCAGGAATGACATTAAGACAAATAATTTATGCCACACAAATTTTTAAACCATAAGCAACTTCATTAAGGAGCTTCCCATTGGTAGCCTGAACTAAAACAGCTGGCTTAACTGTTGGATATTAACTAAAAAAATAAAATTGTCTTTTGCAATCAAAATCTCTTTTTCAGATTTATGATGATTTCTTTATTTAAAGTGACCCAGAGAAAACAAACCAACCTAATGAATGCTGACAACTGGGTTCTGAAAAAAATCCAACCCAATGTTTCCTTTAAAAAGGTGTTTCATGGTAACATTCATAAGAGGTAAGATGTACCTAGTGTCCATCGTCACCAGACAGGATTTGAGGAGGTCACCCACAGAGGAGATGGGGCTTCAACTTTGTCCATTGAGTAGGTCTGGCCACAGAAAACAATTTCAAGAAGCATCAGTGAAAGGCATGGGCAGATATACTAAGCATTTAGCAACTAAAAGAGTTAGGAAATGATTAGAGGGTAAGAATGCATTGTAACTGGAAGGATGTCCTTGGGTGAAGAAATTCAGACACCAAAGAAGAAGGCTGGCTTTGGTGGGTGAGATGAGGCCACCCGGGTGTGGTCAGTCATCACCTCAGGTGTGGATCTGTCTCTCTAGGGGAATCTTTATGGCTTGAGGAGCTGTTTGGTTCCTCAAGATAACTGTCCTGCTCGGGAGGAGGGCTGACTTCATCCTGTGGTAGGCTAGTGGCTCCTGCTTCGGGCAGTGATCTCTTCATGGGGTGGTCTGCAAGGCTGTGTTTTCCTGGGCCTTGAGGTGATCACAGCTTTAGAAAGATGACCGGAGACTCTAAGCAATGCCCCAGTCACCCTCCTGATACAAAATTCTTCAAGCAATTAATATGGCTCCTACCGATCGGAGAAGGGAACTGACCACAGTTCCGGGAGATAAAGGAGACAGACAATTGACAGCAGAGATGCGAAGCACACCGCTCCGGCTTCCATGTCCCCTTCCTCTCTCTCTTTCTTTCTCCCACACTGGCTCACTTATTACCTGCCAGATAATGTTCTCAGTGTTTTATTTCTATCAATTCACTCAGTCCTCACAACAAAGTGTTATTAGGATTGGATGGATATTTTCAGGAAGTCAATGCAAAATGAAGTGGCACAGCCCAAAGGGATAAGAAGGCTTTTTCATTCTTCAAAAGTTTCTTAGGTAAACATGCTATTTAATATTTCACTTCCTCATACGTAGAGGGCCCTGTTTTACAGATGGAGTAAGGTGAGTAAAGAATGCAAAGCATTTCCACGGACATGGGCTCTGGTTCAGTGAGGGGCATGCGGCACAATCAGAGCAAAAAAAAAAAAAAAAAAAACAGTGAGAAACGTAGGAGGAAGACTTGCCTTTCTCATCAGGCTTCAATGTGGAGGTTCTGAGATCTGAAGTTACTGCTACAGGGTTTCTCCTACAGGAGGCTGGGTCTGAAGAGCATTAAGGTAGGACTCGCTTTAATGCATTTTGAATTTTTAGTCAAAATTTACTTCAGTCAATATACTTTAGTCAAAATATATCTAGGTTTTTAAACTCTCTTAATCTATAAATTCCACTCCTGGTTAATTTTGTCTTAAATTGAATTTTAGGTCTGTTTAAGCAATAAATGTCCCCATCATCGCCACATGCCACAAAGATGTCCAGGTTCTGACCCTAAGAACATACAGCTATGTTAATGTATGTAGGGAAAAGCCTTGCAGATGTGATTACACTAAGCATCATGGTGGTAGGATATTTTACTAGGTTATCCAGGCAGGCTGGGGTAATCACAAGATTCCCTACTACAGGGGAGCAGATGTGCAAGAAGAGAGTTAGGAAAGAAGATATGATGACAGAGAAAAGGGCAAGCATGAGCCAGGGGCCAGCTGTGAGAATGAAGGACAGCCTGTCGGAGCTGGAAAATACAAACAAATGCATTTTCCTTCACAGCAACCAAATGTAACTTTCCTGTACCCATTTCACACTTCAGACCTCTCAACTATAAGTTATAAATATATATTCTCGAATGACTGGTGAGCTAAAGAGTTTTTCATATGTTTGTTTGCTGCTTCTATTTCTTCACTAGTTCATTTCAGATGAACATTTTTGAATGAGTTCTTTAAATTTGGGGCATCTGTTTTTGTAAGTTCTTTTTTTATCTTTATTGGTACATTAAATATACACATCATGATTGCACTCCATAATGGAGATTTGTACCAGTATAAGACATAACTTAATTCTCATTTTTTCCCATAGCCCTACCCACCCTACGGCCTCCCCATATACATAAAATTTGTTTCCTTACTTTTTTGTTACAATCTCAACATTGTCCCCTTTCACCTTATTTTACATTGAGCAGTGTTTTTGTAAGTTCTTTCTATATTCCAAATAGTAGTCCTTTGTCTGAAGAATAGCTGGGAAAAACTCTTCCCTCACGATGGGTTGTGTTTTTTTTTGCCCTACTGGTGATTTCTGTTGCTGTGCAGAATCTTTTTAATATTTAAGCAATATTATTATATTGCTTCCCAGTTGTTAGTGAAATGAGTAGCACACACATGTGCAAATGCCATGCCATTTCTCTGGTGTAAGAAACTGAACATGTAAATGAGGTCTAAAATATATACTAGGTACTGTGAAATAGGAAGAAAATGTTCAAAGGGAAAGGGGAGCTAGGGAAGGGGCAGGGAAAGGAAAGAAAAAAACATTTGTTGGTAAAAAAGAAAAAATAGAAACAAAGCTTATGTATACAGAGGGTCAGAAGAGTTGAAGGGAGGGCAGGGGAATGGGAAAAAATCAGAATCAAGATATATCATGCACAGATACAAATTCTCATCGATGAGCAAGATCATAATGTATATTTGACCTAAAAATATATCAATAAACTCAATAAATAAAAAGAAATGTACATTCTTCTGAGCTACTAAGTTTGTAATCATTTGTGTTAGCACCAATAACAAACAACATAACACCTCTTTCCAGAAAAGCCCTCACTGCCACAGATTTATAAATGGAAATAGGGAAAGCATATTTATTTGAATATAAAAGAGAACTGGACAGTTTTTTTGTTAGCAACACTGAGAGAAATTTGTTTCCTATTTTCTATGAGTTTCTATGAAAATAAATCTGCTGTAAGGTAGCTATTATTATTTTTGTTTTACTATTACTTTTTGATTATAACTTTGCCCACTATAGCATCTTTTTTCCTTCCTGAAAACTCTATTGAACATACTATACTTTTAGAACAAGTTGTGATGTCTAGTGAGGAAGTTGCTATGGGAGATTCTAAAGTTTTAGAAACAGACTCATTAGAACAGTTATTCTCAATCTTTCTTCTGCCCCCTGTACCCTGAGGGATGCTAGACACACACATCAGAAACAGTAAATTTTAAACAGAGTGCTAGATCCCTGCCTGTTCCTATTGTGAATCTCATCATTAGCAGGAACAGTTTTATCGTACTTTTTGCACCAACAAGAGACCAGAGAGCTGTTTAATCCCACCTCTGCAAACCCAGCTATAGAAGAAAAATGTAGGATATATATGCACATGGACATGTATCGTCTTGAGTATTAACCATGTTCCCTGCTGGGATATGTGGAGGGTTGTTACTGAAATCCCCACTAGGAATGTATTTTCACGAAGGATGGAGGAGACTGCTAATATAGCAGCCATCCTGAGGGAAGTGCTCCCTATGAGTGGTTAGAGGAGGCCAGCAATTCTAATGATAACTTGGAATGTCAGTCAGATTTGTGCTGTGGTTCAGGCTTACGGGCAAGTATCTTGTTGGGAAAAGGAAAAGCCTATGATTCCAAAGAGATTGAAATGGCAAGAAGGGTCTTCAAAGGAAATAAACATGAGGAAGCATTAATATAAAGCAGGGCACTGGGAGTGACAATGGGGATTTAGACTTCAGCTGAGGGCTACGTAACACTGAGCTTTGACACACTGAATGCTGAAATACTTCAGCTGTAGCAAGCACAGGGCCTCTCCCTGGAGGAGAAGCTCCTGCAGGAGGACAGGTGATAAACAGCGTGGACAAGTGGAGGCTGCTCTGGGAGGCCCAGGACACGCTGCTCCCATAACAGCAGGAGCCGAGATTATACAGGAAAGGCAAACAAGACCAGTTCACTCTGAGAGAAGACTGGAGGAAAATGGAAGGCTTCAATAATATGGGATAGGAAAAAGCCAAGAAAACATAGCTGCTATGGTTTATGTGTCTCGACTTACTTCCAAAGACAAGTTAGCCTAAATAAAATGATGCATATTTTTTCTTCTCCAAGTTACTCTTCCCATTTGTACACAGTACACAGGTAGCTCAAACCTGTCCCCACCAGCCACACACACACACACACACACACACACACACACACACACACACACACACATGAGTGACAGGACAAACCACGCTTGGTGGAAGGAAGGTCTAAGTTAGAGTCCATCCTGGAAGGACAAGTAGAAATACAGATGACCTAATCACACTGACCTACCTCACCCCACTAACACTACAACTTTTCCATTAGCGTGCACTGGTATTTAAACAACCCGCCTCTGTTTCAGTAATTGAGTAAAATTTTTATTTCCTAATCAACAATCTTGATCCTTCTTGTAATAGTCTTAAATAAAGCCTTCCTTGACTGTTTAACCAGTATAGCTTTTCTTTTATAAAGGAAAGATTTCAGTTTACACTGTGGAGGTCTGGATTATACCTTCCATAACATTGGCTATGTCCTAAACAGCCTGTAGTAATTCTACTGTTATCTAATATTGTAGAAATTTTCTATTATTCCTCTTAAATGTTAAGATAGTGGAGTCTTTAGAATGATTAAAAGAAGCAGAATTATCCTAGACAAGATTTCAACCAACCTGAGCCCTCAGCCCTCTTGTTTTCCCTGGGTATATGGGTCATTATCAACCTTTTTCCATGTATGTCTTCAGAGAATATTTATTGAACATTTATTTTATACCAGGTACTATTGACACAGGAGAGCAAGGCCTGGCTCCCCACTTAAAGCACGAGCTCATGTTCTCTAAAATCGAACAACGCATTTTAGGAATGACCGACGAAGGTGTGAGTAGGAAAATTTTATTGAGAGAAAGCTTCTGCCTAAGAGAGACAGAAGGGGGGAACCCGGAAAGGTGGGTAACGCAGAGTTGTCTCTTATGGGGGTATATAAGGGCCAAAACCACGAGGTAGGGTGGGTTTAAAGTAGGGGCTTCCAATAAGATTCAAAAGAAATGGGCGAAGCAATGGAATTATAGCAAGTACAGTTGCTTAAGCCATCTTGATCAAATGGGGTCCATTGAGAAATTAAGTCATATAAGGTTCTCCCCATCAGGAAGCTCTTCCAGGTGGGCCAGATTCCTGGCCCTTTGTCCCAGGGTATTTACAATTACTACATTCCTTGGAAGGAAAGAGGTGAGTCTAGGTCTTGACTCCCCACTGACTTAGCTATTCAGGAGAATGAGGCCTTAATCAGTCACTGTTTTCCAAGATTTTCTGTAACAGTCTCTTTTCTTGTGGGTTTCCTCCAAGGGCCTGCCCTGTCTGTCTGCCTGCTGTATTTCAAACTAACTTTTTTGCCTATAATACTATGATAGTCATCAAATACTCTATACTAACTCTGAGTAGATTTACAGTAAGGTGCACATTATTAAGATCAGAACACTCCATTATCTCTTACAAGTTGTTGTGTGTGTGTGTGTATGTATGTGTGTGTTTAAATACTGAGTTTTTAAACTAAGAGAATGAAAACCCAACTGGATAATTAAATCAACCAAGGGAGTGGCAATTCTGGAGGTTGCTAAAAGGCCTGCCCACAAAACACTGTATCATCCCACTGAAAGGAAATACTATTACACATTATTAAAGATGTCTCCATTAGTCATACAGGAGCTGGAAGCATTTTGCTAGAGTACCCAAATCTTTTGAATTTATTTTCCTTATTTTCTATGACAAGGAAATGAGCATGGTTATCAGCATGGCATTTTGTTGATTAAATCGAGTTTCTACAGCAAGGAAGTCAAAAATATTTTCCCCCAAAGAGTACCTTTAATAGCCTATCATTCATATTTAAGGAGAGAGATAAAAGAGAGGAAAAAAAGTAAAACTACATTTTATAAGAGGAAGATAAAATTCCATTGTGTTCAAGTATTTCAAGCATAAAACCTTCTGAAATCCACAGTCATCTAATAGCTCAGCTCCATAGGAGTAAACTGTTCCCTGTTTGAAAAGCAATTAACTCTTTCAGATCTCAAAGGAGAGGAAAATGTTGTTTATCCCTCACCATGTGGATTAGGCTTGAAGTGTTTAGGCTATAATACATCCAATTATCCTTCCTTGGAGTTGTTCCTATCTTTAAATGGGCTTTTGATGCTTTATGGCATTTTATCCAACAAAAGAGAAAAATATAAATATTTGGGTGTTTCACACTGATGATATCACTGCATTTTCAGCAAATAGCTTTAGCAAACATCCCCAAAATGACTACCCTACCCACAGTACCAAGGGCAATCAAGAAAGAATGTTTGTGCTCTGGAATGAACCCTTCTATTGCTGGTACTCTTTTAAACACTAAATAAAATAATCCTTTTAAAATGCTTTTTAATGTCTTATTTTTACAAGTTATCACAAAACCAAGAAACAGGGAAATGAGAAAGCAGTTTAGAATAAAAAATTAAGACCATAAGTTTTAGAGTCATAAGTACCTGAAACCACATCCCAGTTCATCACTTTGTCCTTGTGTGACCTTGGATAGGTTATTCTCTAAAGCTGTTTTGTCATCCATGAAACAAACCTATTAAAAACTTACCTCAAAATAACACAAACAGCCTACCTCAAAACATTATTCAAGGAAGCTTACTAATGTTATTAAACAACACTCTATGTATATTGTATAATTACATAATTGTCAGTTTTTACTAAAACATTGATCCAGAGTTGATCTGAAATTATCATTAGAGAAATACAGGACTTGGAAATAAGAAAAGCCATCATCTTGTTAGCAAAATACTAGACTTCACAAGAAAACAGTGGGAAAGTTTGCTTCTGTTAGATGAAATAGAATAAGCTTGAGAGCTCAAGCTCCTCCCAAGATCAGCACTGACCTTGAAGAAGTTAGAGAATCAACTATTCTAAATTGATACTCCTAAGAACACATGACTGAGCTTGAGAAAATATAGATAGGACAAGATGATGCAAAGCCCACTACGTTAGGATTCATGGTAAAAACCAGCCAGAGTAAACATAGGAATTTCAAGAGAAAAGCATTTTAGTAATTTATCCTATTCAATAATAAAATATTTCTGTCACCATGACAATTTGACTATAGTGAAATGTTGGTAGACTGAAAACATTCTCCTGGATTTCAGGCACACTTATCCCATCATTCCTACCACATTCGGAAGCAGTTCTTGAAATTCTTCTATATTCTTATGAGATATGGTCAGAAATACAGTAAATGTCTCTGCCCTGCATGGTGCAACAGAAAGCAGGGCTCGTTATGGCATTATACTGTGTCCTCCTCCACCTGATTCACTGGATCTAGTGCTATGAGACATCTTGATCTTTTCCAAAGTAAAAATAAGCATTAAAGACACAGGTTTTGAATCCATTCAGAACATGGGGCAGCCCCAACAGCACAACTAAAAAGATTCACCAAAGAATATTTCCAGAATTGCTGTAGAAAGTGGCAAGAACAATGAAATAATAGTGTCCAAAATGTGCAAAATGTTAGTAGATTAATGGTTACTTTTCTAAATACCATAAATAAAGAAGACTTTCTCCCTCCAAAATCTTCAGTGATTATTAGATAAGTTCTGCATTTCATCTATGACAAAGTCTTGGTGTTCTGTTGATTTTTATTTCGGTTTGAGGTACTGGAGTTTGAAACCACGGCCTTCATACTGAACTACATCCCTAGTCCTTTATTTATTTATTTATTTATTTATTTAGTTAGTTAGTTAGTTAGAGACAATGTCTAGCTAAGTAGCTAAATTGTCCAGATAGGACTTGAACTTGCAGGCCTCCTGTGTCAACCTCGTAGACATTACGATATATGCCATCATGATATATGCCACCATGGCCAGTTGATGATGCTCTTATTTCTTCTATCCCTTGACCGTGTCAAGTTTTATCATCAAATATCCAGTTTGGAGTCAAATGTTGATCCAACCTAATGTCATATATGGAAGGTTAAACCATCTTTGTCTCTCATTTTAGACTACCTCCTCTTTATCACCCTATTATATAAAGTTTTAGTCTATCTAGTTACCTGATACAATTACAAAATATTAATTTGACATTCATGTGCTAAGCTAAGAGCTGAGTAGATGCTGAGAAATCAGAGAAATATAAGATTTCAGGTACTGGCTAAGAAAGTTGAAAAAATATATGTAGTGAGGTATTTGAATTACATAACCCAGCTTCAGAATACTTCCAGAGCTGTTGCATATCTATGTAAAGTTCAATCCCAGATCACAGCTCCTGCTACTTAAACCATGCTTTACATAGTATGACTTTGCATCGTTAATGACAGGTGATTTCTCAGAGTGGGATCTGGCCTAAGGGCAGCCAATCATGGTCTGATTTAAAAACAAAAAAGATTGACACTATGTAATAAAAAGAGATGATTTGCGCCAATCAGTTTCCCTTGTAAATCTGAACCAATAATGCCTGAATCCATTAGTGATAGGAGGTAAAGTGGAGGATGCTGTGAGGGAGAGTTTTGGACCATAGCAAGCTGTGCTAATTACACATTAATCACCTGAAGTATTTCATTGCTGAAAGGACTCACAGGACTTAAAGAATTTATAATAAGTGAAGAATATAGTTCAGCAACAGCAGGGGAAAGCCAGGCATTGAGAGGAATTCAAGGGCCCTGACAGATTTTATATCGTCCTCCCTTGTCTGGTTTGGGAGGCACAGAACAATTCTATTTCCTGGTCTCAGACTATCACTGGTGTGCTTGCAAAGCACCATACACCAGGAAGCCTAAACTCAGCTCTTAGTAAAGGTCTCAGAGAATAAACTATCAGACCAACCTCAACCACTGACATCCATCTAACACAACTCATAAATCCAATTATTATTACTAAACAATGCTGTCAGGCTGGCATGCTTTGGTCATGAATGCATGATCACAGAACACCATATATTTTAGTGAAAGCATTCTATAGTATTTGTTAAGGATCAAGGATCAGAAGCTTAGAGAAAGGAAGGGGAAGACTGAGGCCAGTGGAAGTTAACCCTTGCTATGTACAGTTTTAAATCATAGTTGAGCAGAACCTAAGTAAGTAAAAGAAGCTGTTAAATGGGAAAAAGAGCAGAGGAAATGGATGCTAAAACTCAATGATGACAATCAGGAAGAATGAAGTGTGGGAAATAAAACTGTTAAAGTCTTTATCTCTAATGACTTTCCAATAGTAAGTAAGTGATTGTTCTTTGTAAATCATAGAAAACCAAACAGTACACTAGTGACATCTTGCTAGACGTGGAAAATACATATCTGTATTGAAGCTTCTTTTTCAACGTTTTTTTTTTTGTTGTTGTTGTTGTTAGTTTTTTGACACAGGATCTCACTCCGTAGTTCAGACTGGTCCTGACCTCTGCCTCAAACTCAGTAATCCTCCTACCCCTATCTCCTGCGTGCTGGGATTATAAGCATGAGCCACCACACCTGGCATTGTGGTATATGGTTCTGATTGTTAGTGGGCTTGAGTCACTGCTCCTGGCATTGTTGCATGTGGTTATCGGGAATGGAACCTAGGCCCCTGTGCTTGCATGGCAAGCACTGGAATCACTGAGCTATATCTCTGGCCTATATCACGCACTGAAGTTAGATAGCCTGCCATTTTGCAATTTTGTAGCAATTTTTTAAAAAGAGTTGCGAACACAACTCATTGAATGTTCAAAAATTAATCAGCTTCCCTCCACACTATTCTTCCATTTATCTTAAGGCTCCAAGATTCTTTCTGACACTACAATTAGAGAAGGTGAAATACCTATATAAAAGCATCTACAATAGTCACTTCTCTCAGGGTAGAAGCACAAATTATTAGGGGAAATCCAACAGACTTTCTGCATAGATGTGTCTTCCAGTCCTCAGTGAGTGTCTTTTCATAGACTGTAAGGGATACTAATTGGCTGTCCTAGTGTGCTCAGCCCTACACTGCACCAGAGTTCTGGAGATGGTCATGTTAAGAAAGAAAATATAGAGGTTTTATTTCAAAAGTAAATGTAAATTTCAGGAAATATCTGCAATAGAAATGTATGCAATGTAAAAAACTAACACTGATCTAATTCTAAATTTTTAGCTTATCATATATATGGAAAACAAAATAGAATTTGTAGAAATACAGCAATATCAAAGCTTCCATCAGAAGTAGACATGATTCAAAAGCTATTATTGCATTCTCATAGTTTATCATTTTCTAAAATAATTGGAAAGGTGTATTTAATATTTAAATTCATTTTTTTTAATATACAACCTGCCAAAAAGCAGGAAGGCAAACCAAATATATCCCATAAAACAAATCAAGTAAAACAAAAGAGACAGCAGATCTGACCTTATTTCTTGCCTCTGTTGCAATGGCTGACCTGTATGCATGAAAGACCTCCATTTTCACATAAACACACTCTTATTCACCGGCCAATGTTGGCCTGGTAAGAAAGCCTCTCACAGATAGCCCAGTGAAAAAGCTTACTGTTTTGAAGTTTTCACATATTAACTGTTAATAAATTTCAACTTGCCTTCTTTCCTGTAATAATAATTTCTTCATTGTATGTCTTGATTTAGAATTATGTGGGCTCTCTGCCATTTGCTATACTTCAGTTATTGTGGAAACTTGTAGTCAAAGATAGCCAGTAGGACTTTTTCCCCCTCTTTAACCCAACCTTAGTATATTTCATTATACTGAAGTGTATCTGATACCTATATTCACCAATTTTACTCTGTGACAGGCTGTTAATTAGATATCTCTTGCTGTGATAGCATACCGGAGAGAATCAACTTCTAAGGAAAATGTTTCTTTTGGCTCATGGTTTTGAAGGCTCTAGTCCATGGTCACTTGACCTTATTGTTTTGGGCCTGTAGCAACACCATAGGATTGAGTGGCAGGGAAGGCTGGTCACTTTATGTTGTCCTGAAAGTGAAAGAGACAAACAGGAAAGAGTGGAGATTCTAATATCCCTCTGAAAGGCACGCCCTCAATGACTTAACTCCCTCCAGCTAGTGCCCTCCTCTTGTAGATTCTATCCTCTCTATTAGTGCTACTGGCTCATGACCAAGCTTTCAGCACACTGGCCTTTAGGGAATTTTTAAGACAAAGCTAACATTGTGTGTCTGAAATCCAAAGGCTTATTTCCATCTCATGATTCAAAATGCATTTTTTTTATATCTAAGAGTCTCTAATGTTTGATGCTTAGCTGTTTGAGCATTGTTGAAAAGTCCAAGATCAAAGTCTCCTCTGAGGGCGGGGATTTATCTCAAGGTACTATGCTTAACTTGGAAGCACAAGGACCTAAGTTTGATCCCTGGTACCACAAAAACAAACAAACAAACAAACATACAAACAAACAAAATCTCTTCTAAGATTCAAGGCACATTCTCATCTTGGAATTCTTATAAGAATTCGAAAAAAAATACGTACAGCTTTTCTTCTAAATTATAATTTTTTTCTAATTTTTAATTTTAATTTTCTAATTATATATCTTGCATATTAATTTCATATGTATAAAATTTTATTACATATAATTAATATGTAAGATATATAATTACATATAATATATAATATATTATATAAGATGTATAAGATATATAATTTATATATATATATTTCTGAGATATAATGATGCAAGCTAAATATTCCTATTCCCAAAACAATAAACAAAGTCATAGCAGAGATGCGTCTGACCAAAGCAAGACTGAAACTTGACAGGCTATACATTATATCCTGTTTTCACGTCTGGGATTCATGCCTGACTCAAGCACAACGTGGATTCCAAAGAGCTGGGGCAGCCTCAGCCCCACCTTCTGGTCATATCCCATGTCCCTACCATCTGGGAGCAGCTCTGCTCACTGTCAAGTTTTCCCAAGAAGGTAGTTTATGTTTCCGACATCTGTAGCTGTCTGGGATCTCCACTGTATCTTCAGCTTCACTCTCACAGCCTCACATCTGATACTCTCAGGGGCTGCTTGAAGGGACTTGGACTTGTCAAATATTATATGGCTTCTCAGGTTTTTCCTGTAAACTTAGAAGGAGCCTGAATGGCCCAACAGCTTTTGCACTCTGCACACTGTAAAACCACCTTCCTGTGGAGAGTGCCAAGGCCTGGTGCTTGTGCCATGGCCACAGTAGGTCTGATGGCCTGGATAAGTGAGTAAGGGGAACAGAGTTCAGAGGACACATTTCCTCAGTGTTCAGCGAGCCTCTCTTGGGGGGCTCTTTTCTCAAAGGAGTCTTGAACTGACTTGCACCTTCACACTCTGAGGTTGTGATGCAGTTTTGTGTCAGTCACCCTTGGAAACTCCTTGTGCTGTCTTGGTGAGAAGTGCTTAGCATTGTGTGTATGCAGCACAGAGCTACTACCATGTTCCTTGGCACCTATATAATAGTGCACCTTACAGCCTCCTTGAGCAGAACTCTGATCTTCTGCTCTGGAAAACCTGCAGGATTTAAAAAAAAAACTTTCTTCTTTGCTTTTCACTCCTGTTCTTATTTTAAATTTAGCTAAAACATCCAGGAAAATCCATGCCACAGGTTGAAAGCTGTATTGCTTAGACATTTCCTATGTCAGATCAAATAGTCCATCTCCTTGAAGCCCCCACAATGTCCCAGGACATGAGCAAAATGTAGAAAAGTTTTTCACCAGAATGTAACAAAAATGGCTTCTAATCTAATTCCCACTTATTTTTGAGGAAAAAATAGGTAGAAAGTACATAGGTGAAGGAGAAGCTAATGTCTGTTTGGGCCAAGTATGCTGCATGTATGTGTCCTAGCAAGCTAGAAGACATTAATGGAGTTCGAACACGCTCTCTCGTGCATAGAAACTTGCCGATAGCCACTTGGGGGCCTCCCATTTCTCCTCTAATCATGACTTCTTCACTTGGCCAAGAGCTAATCATAAAAGGTAAAAAACTTGTGCCCCACAAAACTACAGCCCTTTATCCTATGTGCTCATGGCTACTCCCATTCTCCTTGCTCTATATAAGCCTATGTAGCCCTCAATAAACCAGAAGCATTAGCCAAAATCTCCCCAGTGTCTGCATGATGACTTCGTGTGCTCACCCTCCCAGTCTGGGCCTCCGAACCTGATCCTCAGCCATGTACCACCCCAGTGCTGAGGATGACTACACATAGATAGCACAGAATAAAAAGACTAATAGAAATGCATTTAAGGATTATCCGTTTTCCTATGTTTGTGGCAAGACAGCAATTATTTTTATTTTAGCTTTTTGAGACAAGACCTTGCTTTGTAGTTCAAGCTGGTCCTGAACTCAGCCTTGAATTCAGCAATCCTTTTGCCCCATGCCTCCGAATTGATGGGATTACAAGCGTGAGCCACCATGCCTTGCATTGAGGCATGTGGTACTGATTGTTGGTGGGTGTGAGTCTCCATGCCCATATTGCATGTGGTTACTGGGGATTGAACCCAGGCCTTGTGCTTGCAAGGAAGGTGCCAGAACCACTGAGCTAAATCCCGGCCTCAAGATAAAGATAGAATTTTTTTTTTTTTTTTTTTAGGTTTTTTGAGACAGGGTCTCACTTTGTAGTTCACGCTGGCCCTGAGCTCAGCCTCAAACTCACATCACAGCAATACTCCTGCCTCTGCCTCCCAAGTGTTGGGATTACAAGCATGATACCACCATGTCTGGCACTGTGGTATGTGGTACTGATTGCTGCTGGGCTTGAGTCTCCATGCCCAGTATGGTATGTGGTTACCGGGGATCGAACCCGGGCCCTTGTGCTTGCAAGACAGGTGCTGGAACCACTGAGCTAAAACTCTGGCCCCAAGATAGCAATTAAAAAAAAATTTCTCTTTTGATTTTAATTGTTTCATATAGTTATATAGTATTTTACAATGTCAACTAAATATATAGGTATTAAAATTGTTATGTTGCATTACATAATAAAAAGATACATATTTTCAATAAGTCTTGAAATAGGCTAATGTAAAAACACGATGTACAATTTTATTTATTGCTCCTGAAATAGAGTGAACATGATGAGGATCTCACTGAACATTCAGTTTTTCTGTCTCTTAACATGAAGAATGAATATATTCAGATTTCCATATCTTTTCTGCATAATATGAAATGCATAAGACTATTCTATATGTATCTTGGAGCATGTCACAATAGACACATTAGTAATGCTTCAGTCATTTAAACCAAAGAAGATAACACCATAAGTGAACAGTCTTAATAAAAAAATCTTTTGAAAGGTGGCAATGTAATTAACTGATGGACCACAACAAAATCCCGAGTTACTGGCTACCCTCTATTTTAGATCATGGCACTCTACATTGTGATTTATAATTTTAAATGGGGTGAACTGAGCAAACTCCCCCTGCCCCCGGAAAGCTAAAATCAGATCCATCACAGACAATTAAGGTAACCGATCAGTACTTCCAATAAAAATATAATTCTGAAAGCCAGGTCAAAACAGCTTAAGGACAAACATATAAAACACCCTCCCTCCTCACTATGTGGAAAGACAAGCCTGAGTAGTGTTGTTATAAAATACTATATAATTAAAACATATTAAGCAATCCATAAAAAGCAATGCACAAGTAGTCTCATGTTACATTTAATAAAAAGCATTAAAAGTAAGATCTAAGTTATGCATATCAGCCTTTTTATGTTAAAGACAAATTACTATTCCTAAAGGATAGTAATTCTGACTTATATGACTAATAAAGAAAGAAAATAAAGAAAAAATAACATTTATTAAAGACAGTTATAGATGTAGAAATAGTGCTCTAATTTGGGGGTTATGGCATTTCTAGGGGACTCAGGGGCTCAGGACACGTGTGAGATTAAAAGACATAGTCAAAAGGAAATAGTTCGCAGGCAATGCTCCTTGCCTGCTGGGGTGTTAGTCCTCGTATTGAATTCTAAGCTCTCTGTTGTCCCCCTAAACTTGGTCCACTTTCCTCTCACTCACCCTGAAACTGCTGCTCACTGTGCCAAGCAAGGTGATTTCAGCCCTTCAGTGACACTGATAGGCTTCACCATCCACTTCTGTGTGGGTGAGGACAGAGCTCATGTGTAGATGGTAAAACCTCAGTTCATTTGGAAGCTGTTGGCGAACAAGCATTCTGTGGATATTTTGCTGAATTTACACATCATTGAACAAACTGCCTCTGACTGTCTGAAAGCCTTTATCCACAGTTATAGCTCCTTTGTACCCAACTCTTCTCACTTAACTCTCAGTTATTATCAATTGGTCACCATGCTTGATCCTGTATATCATGAAAATATCAGCAAATAATAGAATTGAGGTCAGAGCCTGGGTATTAAGAGCACTGGTTCACTTTATGTTTCTGTAATAAAACTCCTGAGACTAGGTGACACAGAGGTTTATTTAGCTCACAGTTTTGAAGGCAGAAAGTCCAAAATTGGTCAGTTTCACTGGTTCAGCTTGTGGTGAGAGTCTTTTGACCACATGACCACACGATGGAAGATATTATGTTGAGAGGGTTTGTGAGAGGAATAGGACAGTGACCAAGCAAGATAGGAAGTGAGAGCGATTCAGGGTCCAGGCATGCTCTTCTCACCCTCATAGAACTCTGGTTCCTAGGGAACTTCATTAATCTCTGCAAGAGTTGCCTCCCAATAACTACACTGTCTTTCACTATACCCTACCTCTTAAAATTTATACTATTTCTTGAGATTAGGAGGTCTTCTGGCACAAAGACTTCTGGGAACACAGTCAAATCATGTTCAAGCAATAGCAGTGTCCTCAGCCACTCAAAGAAATGGCTGTTTTCCATGATAGGCACAAGATGATTGGAGGACACATTTCAGATCATCTAATTTAGCCAGAGGATGGCTTTCTGGTGACCTTTCAGATTTTACCCTAAAAAGAAAGGTGAGATAGGAAGAGTCCAAAGGTATCAAAGGTATAAAGTACTGACACAAGAGAGAACCAGCAACTCTCTTCAGGGAACTAAAAGAAATTGAAGCACAAGGAAATGGACCAAGTTTGGACAGATCTTGGTGTCCAAGTCATGAAAAGTCTTCTATGTTCTGAAACACTTTGTGCTTTCTTGGTCTTTATGCCTATATAATCTGTAAACCCTCAGTTCTTGCCATAATGTGTAAAATACATTTAACAGGAACAAGGGACAATTGATAGAATGCTTAGTACACAGATTAGCAACAAGAGTATCTTAGGCAGAATCATCAGGAATAACACCAATCACTGGAGAATGAAGGAGAAAATTTACTCCCCAAAACAGGTTGAGAAAGGAGCAATTAAAGACATGAGGGAAATACAAGAAAGTGCACTCACACAGAAACTTTGAAATCTGTGTTATAAAATGGCAGATGTAGGCATATGTAATTTTAGCTGCTTAGGAGGCTGCAGATTTCAAGTTCAAAGTCATCCTGGGAAAGTTAGACAAATCTTGTCTCAGAAAACATTTTAAAAGTGAAAACTTGGGACACAGCCCTGAGTTAAATTCTCAATGGAGAAAAAAATAAAAAGGATGAAAATAACCTAGAACCAGAGTCTCAGATTATACATTCTAAAATCCTTTCTCCAATAAAAAGAATCAAGTTTCTTTAAAAAAAAATTGTTGACTGTATGATAGGAGCAAGCAGGAAACACACAAGGTGATCTTGGAGCATTTTACTGTACTAAACAAAACAACAGTGATTAAAAAATAATGAATTATTGGGAACAAATCAAAATGATACAGGAGATAATTTAAAAGGAGTCCAATGACCAAAGCTAGAAAGATTTGAGCAAGAAAATCAATAAAGAAATATTGAATTACAACCCAAAATATAAAATAAACATCTGTGAATCCATATTCCTATAAATAAATTATTTAACAAATGTTAGAAAATTTTAAAACTCACTCTCAGGATGATTTCAAATAATGTATGTAGATAGTTCATATTCTAGGAATTAAAGCACAATTTTCTACTCTTTTGGTATGATCTGCACATAGCAACTTACAGCCAAAGATTAAAAACTAGGAAGCCAGAAAATAGTGAATTTAAAGTGCAGGGTTATCAAGGTCAACATGGAGAGTGATAAATCATATCGACAGTATACACTTGATATGATATGATAAAGCACCTCTGTGATTTTCTCCCTAAGACCAATAATAGAAATTTAATCATGACAAATCCCAAGTGATAGACACGGGGCAAGATATCTAACCTATAACTCTCAGAACAGTCAATATCATCAAAAGGAGAATCAGGAGGAGTACGCAGAGACATGAGGACTAACTGTAATCTTTTATCCTGGATGAGATCCTAAGCCAGAAAAGAGACTTTGGGAAGCACAAAATTTGAATGAAGAATGGATTTTGCTTGATCACAATGGAGAAATTTTAGAATGTTAATTAGGACAAAATGCCACGTTAATTTAAGATGTTAAAAACAAGGGAACACAGATGTGCTATTTATAGGATTCTGTACTGTTTTCACAAGAACTCTGTCAGCCTAAATTATTTTAAATAAAGGTGTATTTCTCTAAGAAGATGACACATTTGGCCTTGTTAAATAAAGTCCAAACAAAAAGAAGATATAGGCTGATCACTTTTGTCTGGTTCCTGGAACATGAGGTTCATTTTGATCTTGCAAAGACTTCTTCCCAGGTCCTGGCAGAGTGAAAACAAGGTGACAGGAAGAAAAACAAAAGGAAGACTTGAGCCACATAGAAAAAGAAAAAAGTACTTCCAGTTGACACTAAAAGAATAAGAGAAAAGAAGACAAACAAAAGAGAATGAAACAAAAGAAAATAACTTTTTAAAAAGACAGCAAAGAATTTTTTTACTCAAATCTTTATTGGTATGTTATTAATACACATCATCATCGCATTCAACATCACCTAGAGTTTGTACCAGAATATGACACAACTTGATTCTCATTTTTTACCTTTTAAAAGTTTTGAGGTTAAAAAAGAAATGTCGAAAGGTTCAGGCAGAGTGATGGGTAAGGACACTTTTGAAGGTGAATTTATTTTATTCCTCCACTAAGATCAGCCACTTTTCTCCCTTCACAGCTGGGTCCCAATGTAATGATTGTCAGGTAGAAATTACTGTGCAAGAAGTTTGAAGTTAAAGTCAGAATATGCAGGGAAGAGACAGGGAAATGTTCAGCCATGATGATGAAGCCCCAGTTGGGGCTGGGTCAACCCTGCAGGGCATTCGGAAATTCCCATGGAGCTCCAAAGTGGTCTCCTTGCTGCAACCAGGAGCAGGGCCTTTCTACTCTCCTCACGGGTTACTGGATGCCACTTGCCCCAGACCAGGATGTGATCTTGGGTGAGGAACCTAGTTCTGGCAAAGGTGTGCCCAGGAAACATGAATGGTGTAGGCTTACAGGCCCTCGGTCCAGAGTGGAAAAATATAGCACATCTGGCCATCTGTTGTATTTGATACTGTCACCACCACATTCCACCTTTGCAATCTTTTCTGAGCTGATCTGACCACCTCATATGTGGTAGTCATATTCGATGAGGTCTTCTAGTTTGTCCGCTGAAATTTAAACTTTCATTTCTGCTCCCTATTCTTATTCCTTTGCTCTGTGATGGTTTCAAAAAGAAAACGTATGTAGGGTTCTATGGGGAAGGATTGAATGCATTTCTACAACATTCTGCAAATATTTGCAATCACTAAGTACCACTTAAGGACCCTAAAGAAAAGGTCTAATCTTATAATCTTAAAAATATTCCCACCAAGCTGAGGATTTAGTTCAAGTGATACTGTGCCTACCTTGGAAGCACAAGGGCCTGAGTTCAATCCCTGGTACTGCAAAAAAAAAAAAAGAATCCCACAAAAAGAACATTTTCCTGAATTCAGAAAAGACTTGGAAGTATGATGAAAGCAAGTGGGAGAAAAAGGTAATTTATCATTTAAAAGAAGTTAGTAATATGAAGAAAAATGAGAGGCAAAATTCCCCAATCATTACTGTGAGAACTCATCTTTAACAATCACAAAAACTTTAGAAGTTTCTATCATCACCTCTACACACCAGGTTCTACCAGGAAACTACTGACTCAGAGACACTGTGCCTCCTGGAGACCAAACCATAAATTAGGGCCACTCCTGGGTGCCATGGGGTCCATTAGTTGCACTCGCAAAGTACTTTTAAGCAATCTCACAGCAGCTCTTAGAAATCTACTGTCTTTCAAAACATTAGTCTTCCCTTTCTATTCAGTTGCAAGTCAGATGTCATACAATGTACATTACTTCAGTTCATTTTTCAAGAATAACTGATCACCTCTTAAGAAGTAGCTTAGATGAATAAAGTCATGTTATAAAACAAAAGAGCAACAAATGATAGGGTATTCAATAAGCAATACATCCTATGAATATAAAAATTATTTCATCTTACTAAAATTAGGGGATCAGTCAATGGCTCTGCTCAGATGAGTATAAGACTTATGACCCAATTAGTATAGGTTAAATGTTTTTCATTTGAAGTGCTTGGAACCAGAAATATTTCAGATTTCATATCTTTACTGATGTTGGAACATTTGAATACACATAATAAAATACATTATGGATGGAACCAGTGTCTAATAATAAATTTACTTATGTTTCCTTTATAGTTTGTGCAAATAACTGAAGCTAATCATATATGTTTTAATAGTTTTGCACGTGAAACAAAGTGTGAAAGCACTGTGGGACTATGATGGCTTTTATAAGGTTGCAAAATTTGGAGTATTTCATATTACTGATTTTAGGGTTAGGTATGCTCATTCTGTGACACATAAAACAGGTTTAGAATAAGAAAGTGTAGTAAAAAATAGGCAATAAGTATATGAATCTGAAGTTTAGGGGAAATTTTTTGCTCCCATAGACCTACAATGACTTTCAAAATTTTGTATCCTTTTCCTTAGAGAGGACCCAAAAGTTGTGTAAGTGTGGGCCGAGGATTTAGCTCAATGGTTCCAGTGCCTGTCTTGCAAGCACAAGGACCTGGGTTTGATCCCCGGTAACCACATACCTATACTGGGTGTGGAGACTCACGCCCAGCAGCAACCAGTACCACATACCACAGTGCCAAGCTTGGTGGCTCACGCCTGTAATCCCAGCACTTGGGAGGCAGAGGCAGGAGGATTGTTGTGATGAGTTTGAGGCTGAGCTCAGGGCCAACCTGAACTACAAAGGAAGACGCTGTCTCATAAAACCTAAGACAAAACAAAACAAAAAAAATGTTGTGTGTAAGTGTGACTCTCGAAACCTGCATGTCATCATCGCTTAAGACATACAGTCATAGACAATCTATTTTACCAAAATGCAAGATTATTTATGGTGATATTTTCAGTCCCTCTACATGGGTCCCATTCTGATATCCTGAAATAAACTGTCATAAAAGGCACCTCTGTGTTATTAAATTTATAACTTAAAAATGAGAAATATCATCAATAGAAGACAAATTTGCCATGCAAGTTAAAAACTCAATATATGTGAAAGTAATTTAGGAAAAATAGTATTTTAAAAGTCATTATCTTTAAATGCAATTTAATTGAGCAGCTACTTTGGACCTGCAGCAGTATCAAGCTATCAATAAGCAAACTTCAAATGGACAGCAGACCTCCAGTGAGAAGAAGCAGCTTAAGTCTGAAACATGAATAAGCAACATGTGAAAACAGCACCTGTGACAGATGAGCCTAGAGTTTTGCAAATTTGAAGTAATCAAAGAAAGAGTCCTAAAGAACCATCTATGTACCCCAGGGTTTATTCCTCCAAGTTATAATTTCTATCTCTTTGGTCCTACATTTAGGACCAAAATCACACTTGATTAATCATGGCTGGGTCACTATTCTTCATAAGGAAAGCACCAAAGGCAAACAAAAGAAAGTGATGTAGTTACAAGTAAAACATTCACTCATTCAACAAATGGCAACTGAACACAGTGCAGGCTGCCTGCAGAGCACTATAGTAGGAGGTTTGCCTTTATAGTCTTGAGAAGCAGAAGATAAAAAACAATGGAAGATATTGGATTATATTTTATAGAATGAGATATGGAGAGTACTTTGAAAGTACATGGGAGGAGTCTGAACTCAGGACAGAGTATAAGTAGAAGGCAAAGCTTTGAAGTGATTGGTGTCTGATTTGGACCCATAAAAAGTGAGAGAAAGAGCAAATGTTTTGCACCCTGTGCTGCAAAACAGTCACATCATTCAGAACACAGAATGAATTGGGAGCAGACAAAAGGAGAGAATTAAAATTTTTTTTTGCCACTGTGTTTATCAGAGTATAAAATTGACCTAAAATGAGAGAAGCGAAGACACTATGATGTTTAGAAGCAGTTCTGAATTAATATTCCATCTCATATAGACACTAGCTGGTGTAAGCTAATGCATATCATTCAACTTGTCAGAGCCTTAATTTTTCATTAGTAATGAATAAATAATAACTTCTTAAGCAATGTTGTATGAATCAAATAAAATAACAAATGGGAAAACACTGTGGAAAAAATGTACAGACATAGTCTACAACTCTAAGAGCCATTCCTGCATGAATGATTGCAGGGCGTGAGGAGGAAATGACATCGCTGTTGAAGACAGAGTGCAGCGATATCTGAAGGCTACTCAGCCAAGAGGATGTATGTGCTCTTCAGAGCAGGTGATGCATGGTGGAGCATGGAGTCTGACAGCACAGTCAGTCAGCCCAGTCTGCTGCGTCGTCATACATGGCACGCTTGTGCAACTGGACCGCGGGTATTCAGAAAGAATCTGCCGGCTGAATTTATACATTTTGCAATGCATGCCTGCATTTTGGGAAGGCTGGATGTGTAATGCTATGAAGGTTATTTTTCTGAATCAAAAGGACTACCCTCCCTGCTGTGGTGGTATATACCTGTGATCCCATCTACTTAGGAGGCTATGGCAGGGGGATCACACGGGCCAGGAACTCAAGACCAATCTAGACAAAACAGTGAAGCTGTCTGTCTTGAAAAAAATGAGAGTAAGAGAGAGAGAGAGGAAGAGAGAGAGAGAGAGAGAGAGAGACAGAGACAGAGAGAAGGAGAGGACCCAGATAGACACACTGGGATTTGATACTCACAGTAGTAAATTTAGGGATCCTCTCTCTTTTTCTGTCATCTATCTATCTCTCTAGACATCAATTTATATACCCATTTATCTAAAATTTAACACAACAATGATCTTATAATGTTGAAGTAAATGTTATCTCAATTTAAGGAGCCTGAACTTAGGTTTAAATATGATGTTCACATAATATCACAGAATCAGTGAATGTTAGAGATAGTATTTGAACCCATTATTCTGTGATTCCTGTACCATCTACGTCCCTACATGGCAAGGTTTTATGCCAGGAAAAGGAAAGACTTGTTCTTCTGGGTTAAAATGATGTCTCTTTGCAGCCATTTCTAATTCATCATTAATTATCTATCAAGAAAAATGGAAAAAAGATGATAAAACTACAAAAAAATAGTATAAAATTTAAGACACATAGCATAGTACATGTCTGCAGAAAGAATATCTATTAATATAAAATCATATGGCTCTTAGCCTAGAGTGGTGGCCCATGCTTATAATCCCAGCACTCAGGAAAGTTGCTGAGAGTTCAAGGCCAGCCTGGGCTATGCTGTGAAGTGAATTCAAACCCAATCTAAACTACATAGCAAGATTTTGATTTAGAAAAACTGTATCAAGCTTTGTCTCATAAAGCCATGTAAATCATCGCAAGTTCAATCAAACCTTCCTACCATGGACCTCTTTCAAGTCTTAAAAAATACCTTTATATGCCTCAAATTATACAGTATTTCATATTGAAAGGCAAGATTGATGAGGCATTTATGCAAATGTAACATACTTGGGTTTTAGCCTTTTATCAGAAAAGGAGCTTTATTTTAGCCTTTTCGCTAAGTTGAGGAAACATGAGCTAGCAACTTTAAAGTATAAATAACTCACACTAGTTGGGAAATGTTGGACTGATGGACACCTGTACACCTAATTTGCATCACAGTAGCAGTTATATATTAATATTATGAAAGAGAAAATATTTCCCAAATATAAAATGGTAGCAAGAGGGGAAAATTAGCTCACTGGCTTAATTGCATAGTTGTGTCCTTCTAAAACTGGATAATACAAAATGTTAAGAGGAGCTAACAAAAATTCCACTCTGAGATTCAAAACTAGGATCCACAACAATGGAGGAAGACTCAATGATGATCAATTATCAAGAGTGCACTTCAGGGAACACAGCTGACAGGAAGCCAATAGGCCTCAGCAGGCCCCAGGGTAGAATGTCACAGTAGGCAATGACAATTCAATTGTTTGAATAGAGCAATAGCATCTCTGACCCAGATGCAAGAATCTGGCTCACAAATGCAACAGGGTGTCCTGCCAAGTGCTTTATCTATAAGAAGGTAAGTAACCAACGAGTTATAGAAAGCAGGCTGATCAGGACAGTAGAGAAAGCACGTAATTAGAATCTGAAGAAATTCTAGGGACTGGGGATTTACTTCAGTGGTTCCAGCATCTGCCTGGCAAGTGCAAGGTCCCAAGTTTGATCCTCAGTACCACATACCACAGTGCTAGGCATGATGGCTCATGCCTGTAATCTCACCACTTGGAGACAGAGGCAGAAGGGTTGCTGAGAGTGCAAGGCTAGCCTGGTATACATAGTGAATTCAGGGCCAGCCTGAGCTACAAAGCAAGACCCTGTCTCATAAGACTAAAAATAAATAAATAAAAATGTAAAAAACAAAATTCTAATAAAGAAGCATGATCTTTAAAACCAAAAAAACAGAAAGCAACTCTACTGCATGCTTGCTTCTCTTCAAAACAAATCTGCTTTCATCTATATATAAAGTCTGGCAATATTAAATGGTAATAGAAATTGGATGGACTTGGTGAATGCACTTTGAAAATGTATAAATAACTAGATAAAAATCTATGAAACATTCCCCCTGTATAAGGATTGAGATATCACATAACTTGTTCTCACAAGATTCATGGACTCTATGAGTTTAAGAAAATCATCAGAATTACGTCAGTATTTTTACCTTTTCTACATTAATCTGAACTACAAGGCATCTTGCATGTAAGAGAAAGCTCCTCATTCTGGTGAAGAAAAACATTCAATAAATAATTAATTCGGTTGATAAATGAATGAAAGTTATTTCACAAAGGTAGATAGAGCAGATTTTTACCAGGCTCTCTTAAATCTGTACTTTTAAGTCTGTTAGAAATATGTGTATCAGATGGAGAGTTAAACTAGAGTAACTTTCTCACAGGAGACTCTTAATCATTACAGATATGTCTAATGAGGAATTTTGGGGAAAGAGAGACTCACACATACCGGCGGGTACAAATGTGTAGTCTGAGACAGTTATGTCACAGTGCTAGGGACTTCTCCAACAGCTCTCGGCAGGCCATGGAATCTTTGTGAAAAACCTCAGCCCTGGTCTTTACCCCCCTTCAACCCTTTGGATTTTCTCTCCCTTCCTGCCTACTCTGAACCTAGCTCTCTTGCTAGGAAGGTGCCCTTCGTATAAAAGATTTTCTCTGAAAATTTGTTAAAGGGCTGGGAGGGTAGCTCAGTGGAACAGCCATTGACTGGTATGCACAAGGCCCTGGCATTGATTCCCAGTATGACACAAACCAAGAAGAAAACTAAAGCAAGATAAAAAGAAAATATACTAAAGGATCGGATCCCTTAGGGGACACATTCTGTTTAAAAAGAAGTGCAGCAGCTGCTGGTTTATGCTTGAGGCCCCTGAGTAGTCTGTTGGGGGGGCAGGGGCACCCTTTCCATTCTGCTGCCTTTCCTCCCTACACAATCCCACAGCCCTCATTCAAAGCACAGTCTTTAGAAATAAAATGCAGGATTATTATTGATAAATTGCTTTCATCTGCAGTCTTTGAATTTCTTCAAGGTAGACAAAGGATGATACCCACTTTTCACTGTGAAAAATAAATGGGCAGGGAAGCTCCTCTGTAAATGCATTTCCAGTGTTAGCTGTTTAGACAGGACTGTGTTTGTGAGGGGAAGGGGTGTTTTCTTCATCCCTGATACTCATGCTACGTATTGGAGCCGGTCTGTGGCTTCTGATTGTACCCTGTATCAAAGATGTCCATTCATCTCTAATATTATTATGGCTGAACCCTTTTTATTATTTTCCTTTGTGTTACAAATCTCTTAACTGATTCTTGGCAGTGGAATTGAAACCTAAACTGGCATTTGATACTGAACACACCAGGTAAACCTTTCCCTCAGGTTACCGGATCAGAAGACTGTCTACAAGCAAACATTTTCAAAGCTATTTCCATATAAAAGCTTCCCAACCTAAAGGTCTTTCTTTCAACTTCACTCCAGAGGGATTTCTGCTTGCAAGTTTTATCTTCCTGAATAAAAATAGCTGCAGAGTAAGCAGTATCTAAACAAGGCTCATTGAACAGAAAGAGAAACCAACAGGAATTAAGAAAACTGAGAAGGAAGAGTTTCAGAGAAAAAAGCTAATGCTTATTTGGTAGTCAGTGGGAAAAAGCAGTTGGTGAATCTTCTACAAACCTCCTTAGGAGTAAAAAAGAAATGCCTAGAGCAGTACACTACATCAAAAGGAATAAAAGGCTATTCATAAATGTTCCTGATGCTTATCAAAGTAAATATTATCTTTTGTTCAGTTTTAAGTGGAAAATTTATTTCATATTGAATAGGAGTTTTGAAAATTCAATGTAATGACACAGAAAACTTAAATTTACATAATATAAAATACTGTTCTGATAGAATATTAGGTTTATTTTCAGTAATGTTCCCAAACATCATTTATTACTTAAAGGTGGATTTCCTAAGCAATTAGGCATGCAAGAATTCTAATTAAAAGTTAAATCAGTATTCACATAAACATAATCGAATAGTCACTGTAATTTTCTGAAATACACTAACAGCTATAAGAGTATTTCATTTTATTGTATTTTTAAAAAATCTCATCATCTCTTCAATAGAACTACTATGAAACACACACACACGCAGAAATCACCTTTATTGGGAGGCCATCTGAGTAATGCTTTGAATCTAAGTGTTTATGCTGTGTGCCTTTATTTTCCCCTTAATGGAAGAAAGAAATTGAAACAGCTACAAATTCAGCAAGGGAATGAAGGGGCTCAAAGAAGTGCAAGAAGAATTGTGGGGGAGCTGAGCTAGAGGGTTTCTAAGGCATTTTAAAGTTTTAAAACACTCTGACTCTGTGAGTTCTGAGGAGCTGTTAAGCCACCTCATCAGATTTATTAAAGTAAACATATTTGAAGTAAAACAGAGTGGTACAAACACGAAAATATTAAAGACACTGGAGTCCAGCTACTTGGCTTCAAGGCATTATTTAGTTTCCTAAATTTAAACTACTTACGTTTTCATTTGCTGAATTTGTGGGACACAGAACATGCTCCAAAGTCCTAGTACTTACCTTCCAACTGGTATCTATAGCGCTATTTCTCTGAGTGTGTGTGTGTGTGTGTGTGTGTGTGTGTGTGTGTGTGTGTGTGTGTGTGTGTGTTCAGCACTTGACAGTAATGTCTATGAGGAGAGCAACTGTCACATTCATTCCTCTATCTCTAGCATCTGGCCTAGAGCTTCTGGTAGTAAATATTTGCTAATAAACAGGTGCCTCCACTAACTCATCCTTTTAAATAACCTTATTTTCTATCAGATTCATGAGAGCATTTGTATGGTGAAACTGTAAAGGAACACTGATTTCATTTGCATCAATTATTCTGTTTCCAAAAACTGTTTCTTTCATCCATTAATGTAAGTAAGACTGAGGCTGCCCCGTGGTCTTTGCAGGAGCTAGTCATCATCTGTAGAGCCCACCCTGACCACCCCTTGTTTGCTACTTTGTTTTTGCAGTACCTGAGACACATCTTAGAACAGGCACTTTGCAGGCAGGCATGGTGCCACTGATCTAAATCCTTGGCCCCACCCCTTGTTTTTCCCTGTCCCAAATCCTCCATTCAAGACATGAACAGCACACGCAGCATATGAATGCAAAATAAGTTTCCATATGTGTCCCAGACCATATCAGTGATATGAGATGCAGCTTGGGGAGAAGGAAAAGCCCGCTTGTTTCTCCTTTTTTAGCCTTTGCTTTCTTTCTTCTTCTAAAGCATTTTTCCCCTCTTCCGTCCTGAGATTGTCAACTCAATTCTTGACAACATATATTTTGTTGGATATCCTCTGCCCCCATTACCCAAGCCTGCTCCAACCTATCTCTACACAGGGGGTCCCCTTCTGTCCGTAGTAAACTTTGACATGTTTGCTGCATGAAAACTGTCATCTCATTCAGCTAGACTCATATTAAAATCCAACTCTATTTTAAACCCTTCTTATCTCTTCCTTTTCCATTGTTTATAATGTATTTTGGTTTCAGCAATGCCCTTTCTGTACATGACCCATATACACATAGAAAACCCTATCTGGGCCATTAGTATTTTATAGTCAAGTATCAGCCCAGGGTGTCAGTTACAATTAACTTCTTGTATAGTCATGTATCATTTTATCTTTGTTTATACTTGAAAAAACTTAAAGCGAGAACTTCAAAGATCACTGATGTGTTAAGTAAGAAACTAAACTCACTGTCTTTTAAAGGAAAGTCTGTGATGGGGGAAGGTAACACAGAGATTCTTTTTTAAAAATTAATTTTATTGTGAAATAGGTACATTTTATGTACACATGATGATCATATTCAATATTGAAAATTTGCACCAGGGGCTGAAGATTTAGCTCAGTGGTTCCAGCCCCTGTCTTGCAAGCACAAGGACCTGGGTTTGATCCCTGGTAACCACATAACAATACTGGGTGTGGTGACTCACCCCAGCAGCAACCAGTACCACATAGCACAGTGCCGGGCGTGGTGGCTCACACCTGTAATCGCAG
Organism: Petromus typicus; assembly: GCA_004026965.1. Lineage (NCBI taxonomy): Eukaryota > Metazoa > Chordata > Mammalia > Rodentia > Petromuridae > Petromus > Petromus typicus. The sequence continues at coordinate 59,164 of PVIR01004503.1, forward strand.
CACTCGGGAAGCAGAGGCAGGAGGACTGCTGTGATGTGAGTTTGAGGCTGAGCTCAGGGCCAGCCTGAACCACAAAAGCGAGACCCTGTCTCAAAAAAACCTAAAAAAAAAAAGAAAATTTGTACCAGTATATAGCATGACTTGATTCTTATTTTTCCCATCCCCCACTCACCATATAACCCTACCCCCTATATATACATGGGGATGTTTCCATTTTTTGTTACCATCAAAATTTTTTATTTCCTATCATTACCCACCCCTATCCACATTTCCTTCTGATATTTTCTATTTAACAATATCTGACATACATTCTAGAGCTCATTTACATTTTCAATTTCTCATATCAGAAAAAAGATACAGTATTTACATATCTATGACCTACTTATTTCACTATGAATATGTCCTGAAGGTATGTCCATTTGAGTATGAATGGCTCAAACTGGTCATTCTTGATGGCAGAGTAATACTCCATTCTACAGAAAAACCACACCTTCTTGATCAAGTCTCTAGTAAATGGACATTTGAGTTGTTTCTAAGATTTAGTTATCAAAAACTGAGTTGCTACAAACATGGGTACACATTGCTGTGATATGAATTTTGTAATTCTTTCATGTATATCCCTAGAAGAGAAATAGCAGGATTGAATACGACCTCTAATTCTAGGTTTTTGAGGAATCTCCATAGTGGCTGTACCAGTCTACATTCTCACCAACAGTAGAGAAGGGTTCCTTTCTCTCCACAGCTTAGCCAGCATTTGTTGCTGGCTAATTTCAAGATAGTAGCCATTCTTTGTGTAGTACAATGGGATATCAGTGTTGTTTTCATCTGCATCTCTCAAATGACCAGTGATGTTGAGAATTTCTTCATGTGTTTCTTAACTGCTTCTATGTCTTCCTCTGAAAAGTATCTCTTCATTTTAGATGCCCATTTTTGAACTGGACCTTTAACTTATTTTTAATTTTCCATTTAATATCTTGTACTATGGCTAATCTAAATTAACAAACCATGCAAAATAAAATTGCACATAAGGAAGAAATACTATACAAATGTTTCTTCTCCCTACCCACCCTACACCCATACCTCCTATATATATAAACTTTGTTTCTATTTTTCATTACCATCACATTATTTCCCTTTGAATAGTTTATATTGTATAATATCTATCATACATTTTAGAATTCATTTACATTTTCAGTTTTTCATATCAGAAATAAGATACACTATGTATACATTTGTGACCTGTTTATTTCATTTATGAAGATGTCCTGAAGGTACATCTATGTGAGTATGAATGACTCAAAGTTGTCATTCTTTATGGCAGAACAATACACTGTTCTACAGAAAACCACATCTTCCTTATCCAGTCTCCAATTAATGGACAATTGGGTTGTTTCCAAGATTTATCTATCACAAACTGGGCTGCTAAAACATGGGGACACATATGTCCCTGGATATGAATCTTTTAATTCTTTTGTGGGTATACCTAGCAGAAGAATTGAGGGTCAAATGAAACGTCTAATCCTAGTTTTTTGAGAAATCTCCATACTGATTTCCACAGGGGTTTTAAGAGTTTACCCTCCCACCAACAGTGGAGAAGGGTTCCTTTCTCCCTGCAGCCTTGCCAGCATTTGTTGCTGGTTAATGTCAAGATAGCAGCCATTCTTTGTTTTTGAGGGGGTTGATTTTTTAAAGTACTTTGTATATTCTAGATAGTAGCCTTTTATCTGAGGAATATCTGGTAAACATTTGTCCCATATTGTTGGTTGTCTTTTCACTTCTGGTGGTTTCTTTCACTATGCGGAAGCTTTTTTAATAGGATGAGATCTGATTTTTTTATTTCTTCTTCCAGTTCTCATGCTGTAGAGATTTAGTTCATAAAGTCTTTCCCTAAGCCAGTGTCTCTAAGAGTTTTACCTAACCTGTTTTCCAATAAGTTTAGTGTTTTTCTTTTAATATTTAGGTCTCTAATCCACTTTGGTTTTATTTTTGTACATGGTTAAAGAGACAGGTCTAGCTTTAGTCTTTGGCAGGTTAAAGCCCAATTTTTCCAGCACCATTTGTGAAGAGGCTATCTTTTCTCCACTGAGGATGTTTGGCTCCTTTATCAAAGTTAGTTGGCTTAGTGTGTCTGGAGTTGTTTCTTCATCTTCCAATCTATTCCACTGGCCCTCGGGTCTATTGCTTTGCCAGTGCCATTCAGTTTTTTGTAGTACTTTCAATTTGGGGATCAAATACCTACAGAAAATTGAAATAGATGTACTTCATCTGAAACTAATAAAAGCTATTTATGAGAAAGCAACAGCCAGCATCACTCTAAATGGTCAAAAATTGAAATGTTTCACAGTGTGATCAGTAACAAGACAAGGATGTCCACTATCACTATTCTGGTTCAATATAGTACTGGACACATTAGCCTCAGTAATTAGGCAAGAGAAAGAAATAAAAGGAATAAAGATAGGAAAGGAAGAAATTAAATTGTCATTGTTTGCTAATGATGTGATACTCTATGCAGAAGATTCTAAAACCTCAACCAAAAGATTTCTAGACTAAATCACCAAATTTAGTAGCGTAGCTGGATACAAAATCAATACTCAAAAATCAATAGCTTTTCTATACACACATAACAGACTCACTGAGAGAGAAATTAGAGATTCAAGCCCTTTCACAATAGCATCCAAAAAAAAAAAAAAATGAAATGTCTAGGAATCAATCTAACAAAGGAGGTGAAAGACCTTTACTCTGAAAACTACAGAACTCTGAAAAAGGAGATGGAAGTGGATATTAGAAAACAGAAAAACATCCCTTGTTCATGGTTAGGAAGAATAAACATCATAAAAATGGCTATACTCCTACAACTAGCATATAAATTCAATGAAATCCCAACTGAAATCCCAGCAACATACTTCACAGATCTAAGGAAATTAATCCAGAAATTCATCTGGAACCACAAAAGACCTAGAAAAGCAATTCTAAGCAACAAGGACATGATGGGGACTATTACAATCCCCAACACTGAGATTCTTAATTGACCCACTTTTATAAAATATTAAATGAATGAACAAAACAGAATTTTGTCTGGTTCATTTATGAGATGTGGGTCTGCCTAAGAACTTCCTGAATGAGACTTTCAGCCTCAGAAATATTTTTGAAGTAGAAAAATCTTTCCATTGACAGCACAACAGCATTGTAGTGTTTATTATCTAGCCAGGGGAGATAAGGCAGTGAAGTACAGAGACTAGAGAGATCATTATGATCTGACAAAAGCTGACATTAACATACTTGGCAATAAGATATAGAAAAATATTCCTATTTATGTGCACCTGAAGAGGCAATGTTAGTTTACTGAATAATAAAAGTATATATCTCTTATTTAGAACTTCCTATGTCAAATGTTTTGCACACCTTTTGCAATTTAATCTTCATGGCACCTCCGAGGTAGGTCAGTATTACTCATATTTTATGGTTGAGTTTAGTTGACAGCCCAAGGCCAAGGTTAGATAATATCAGAGATGACACAAAGTCCATGTTACATCTCAGTCTATTTTCTTTTTTTTAAATCTTTATTGGTACATTAAATATACACATCATGATTGCACTCCATAATGGGGATTTGTACCAGTATAAGACACAACTTAATTCTCATTTTTTCCCATAGCCCTACCCACCCTACCACCCCCCCATAAACATAAAATTTGTTTCCTTACTTTTTTGTTATAATCTCAACATTGTCCCCTTTCACCTTATTTTACATTGAGCATTTTCTATTTCACAATATATAACATAAAATGCTAGGACTCATTTACATCTTTATTTTCTCATACCAGAGAAAAGATGTGATATGTACCTATCTGTGCCCTATTTATTTCATTTATGAGGATATCCTCAAGGTATGTCCATTTAAGTAGAAATGATTCAAACTTATCATTTTTTATGGCAGAGTAGTACTCCATTCTGTAGAAGAACCACAGCTTTTTTATCCAGTCTCCAGTTGATGGACACTTGGGTTGTTTCCAAGATGTAGCAATCAAAAATTGGGCTGTTATAAACATGGGTGCACATATGTCACTGTGATAAGAGTCTTTTAGTTCTTTTGTGTATATACCTAGCAGGGCAATGGCCGGGTCAAATGGGACCATCAATCCTAGCTTTTTGAGGATTCTCCAAACTGATCTCCACAGGGGTTGTACGAGTCTACAGTCCCACCAACAGTGCAGGAGGGTCAGTCTGTTTTCTTATTCGTGATGTTGTCAATTCATAGGAGTTGAAAAGGCACAGAAGGGGTTCCTGTCTTTTCACCTTTCCTCTGTTTTCCGGCCAGCAATATTGTCTCAAGTTCTAACCCAACTACGTCCATCTCACACCCAGTTGTGCTGTTCTGAGTATCTGCAACACCTGGGAAAGGCAAAGGGCAACAGAACCACCATGAGAGGACTCCAACTTTTAGTCTCACATATTGGCCCCTGGATAAACTTGTGTTTCTCTCTCTGTTTTTTAGAGTGCCACATTGGGTCTGTGACTAAGCTCTTGCTGGGTGATATGAGCAGAAGTACTATAAATTCCAGAAAATGTCCTCATTAACAAAGCCATGACTTATCTTTTTCTGTTTATTTACTTACTATTTATTTTTGCTGATTAGAAAGTAATAACATGGTTGGGGCTGCAAGACATACCTTGGATCACATGTAACGTTTGAGACAGTGTCTCATTATCTAATTCAACCTGGCCTTGAACACACGATAGTGCCTTGAACTCATGGAAATCCTCTTTCTTCAGCCTTACAGTGCCAAGATGACAGAGGTGGACTACCATGTCTGGGCACCCATGAGGTATTCTTGGAAACTAAAATTTGTGTGATAAAGAAAAAGGTAGAAAGATCTCGGTTCCCTTACCATTCCAGCATGACAGACTTCATTTTATATATTTCTAAAATCTTTGTGCATGAGAATAAAAATAGACTTGTCTTGATTATTTTAGTTACTTTTTCTGTTCCATGAACTGATTCTGAAGAATGTGACCTTTTGCCTCAGTTAGCCCTGTTGCTGTCTATTGCTTGTGCCTTTTTCAGGGGAAGGTGATAGATAATCCAATTCAAACCATCTTAAGCAGTAAGAAAAAAATACTGTTGACTTACATAACTACAAAGTGCTCAGGTAACTGGCCTCCATGCTCCAGGTAAAGTGCAATTGACATTTCAAACAGTGTCACTGAGAATCAAGCTTTTCTCCTGTGCTGCCTTCTGCAATTTAACTTCACTTTCAATTTCCATATGTTGATTCCCTCCTAGCAGCAGCCACTGCTTATGAACTGGTGCATATATTTGGTATGATGCAGGAGCTCACATTTCATTTTCATTTCGTACTACAAGAGAGAGAATCTCTTGCAACTGAAACCAAGTAAGAGGATGAATCTCTCTCTCTCTCTCTCTCATACACACAGACCAAACAAAAAAACTTCAGCAAATTTATCCTTGCTTCTTCACATTCTGTTCCTTTTTTTTGAGACAGAGTCTTGCTTTGTAGTTCAGGCTGGCCCTGAGCTCAGCCTCAAACTCACATCACAGCATCCTCCTGCCTCTGCCTCTTGAGTGCTGGGATTACAGGCATGAGCCACCAGGCCCCGCACTGTGGTATGTGGTAATGGTTGCTGCTGGGTGTGAGTCTCCACTCCCAGTATTGTATGTGGTTACCAGGGATCAAACCTGGGCCCTTGCACTTGCAAGACAGGTGCCAGAACCACTAAGCCAAATCCCCAGCCCACACATTCTGTTCCTTATAAAACCATCTCTGAGACAATAACTATGGGCAGTGTATGTGGCATTAGAGATGCTGATTATTCTCTACTAATTGAGCCCCATTCAGTGAAGGAAAAATGGATCATTATTTTACATGAAATGTAGTTTAGAATACATGAAATGGTTCCTTAAACCAAGAAGTGGCTTTGTTGGACTGAGGATTTAGTTCAGTGGTTCTGATGCCTGTCTTGTAAGCATAAGGTCATTAGTTCAATCTCTGGTAACCACATACAACAATGCTGGGTGTGGTGACTCATGCCCATCAGCAATCAGTATCACATACCACAATGCCAGGCATGGTGGCTCATGCCTGTAATCCCAGCACTTGAGAGGCAGAGGCAGGAGGTTTGCTATGAGTTCAAGGATGGCCTGAACTACATAGTGAGCTTGGGGCCAGCCTGAACTACAAAGCGAGTCCCTGTCTCCAAAAAATATGGACTTATTAATTTACCAAATAGGAATAAAAATATTTATCCCATCTACATGCAGTGGACCAGGAGCTCTGTTATGATGATTAAATCCAACAATTCAGGTCAAGGCATTTTGAAAATTAAAAATTATTACATAGATATGAAATATAATTACTGGATATGAGTGCATTTCTGTGTGTCTTGCTATTTATAATTGAATATCTCAGTGTTTGCAGCATCAATTTAAGAGCAATAGTTATTTGAGAAGTAATAATAACCTATAATTCTACAGATTTCTTCACTTATTCCAGGTAAGCACTTATGATATCATTTGAGTTTTTATAATTTCTATACTTTATATAAATTTATATACTTATAACTAAAAACACCCCTTCTGTTTCCTGTAACCATAGCTCCATCAGTGTAATCATGGCAAGTCTTCACCTCCTTCTAAAGTTCTGAGGTCCCTCACGAAGCCCGTCTTAGAGAAAAGACCATCATAAGAGATTGGGAAGGAGATGATAGATCACCTTCTCATCTTGTCTTCATTTTTTAGCCAGCACTAATCTTTTAGATGTGATTTTAAATATATCACACAGAAGATTAAAATTCTCCAGTGACTTCTCAAGCTTGGAGGACTTGGGCATAGTACAGCTCATGTGTCCCTGTGCATTGGGCCATCACCACCTCTGCCCATTCATCTCTCACTTCTCTCTCTTGTCTGCTCTGGGGTCATAGCCAACTATTCTAGGCTCCTCTCCTGAGCCAGTCTCTCTGTATATGAGCAGTTTTACTTGATGTGTTCCCTGCCCATACCAGTGCTGCTGACTGCAATGGACCTGCTAGCATTGCCAACCACTCCATATAATGCATCTTTCTTTACCCTTCCAGAACCAGCTGTGATGTCATTAGCTCAGGCAGCTTACTCTCTGGACTTGGGAGATGTAACATGTTCATTGCTGTCTAGTTATTGGCAGAATTATTCCCATAACCCTGTAATGATTTGCCCAAGGCCTTCATTTCCTAATTTTGCCTCAAAATTCTGAGTTCATTTGGTATGTCCTTCATGCTGAAGCAGTGTCTAAAACTTAACAGCAATAAATGGACATTATAAAAACAATTAGACAGCAGTGAATGACAGAGTTTATTCCTCAAAGTGAATATTATAGAATTCTATGTAAGAAAATATAGCATCTCAAATAACTATCTAGTACTGCTTAGAAAATGAATACTCCTTTTGATAGTTTTCACAGTAGGAAGAATAACTGTGTATTAACTTACATTCATGACATCTTTAGTTTGAGGTGTTCTGTGACTTCTCACCTTTTAGAATTTGAACATATAACAACTGATTTGACTTCACATGGTGACATCTTTTTAAATTTTTTTTTTGTGTGTGTGATATAGAGAATTTAGGATTATTTCTTCCTTTGATGATATTTATCAGCCTTCCTTGAGATGACAGATAAATCCCTGGGCTTAAAAGCAGAGCGGTGATATTCACTCCATGATGTCGCAGGGCATCTGTAACACAGCAAAGTAAACCCAGCCCTGGAAGGTGTGGACTAGTGTCTCGTTGCTTCTGTCTCTGGCCTCTCTGGGAGAGTTCAGCAAGAAGACAAGATCCTGAGGGTAGGAACAAGCAGCTCCGTAAAGATCAGAAATAAATGCTAGGACAGGAAAAGAACTTGAAATTGTCATCAGTTGTAGCTCAAAAGGAGAGAAAACTTTTTTTTAATCCAAGTTCTATGTCTAAAATAAGGATCAAGAAGTTTCTAGGACAGAAATTTCGTTATGACTGATGAGTGTTCCTAAAAATCCATAAAGAGACAATCTGAATAGTAAGGTTGACTGTGTGCCCAATCTCTTAGGAGTCTCTTGCGACCCTTTAAATCTACTTCATAAGAGGATCATTTTAAGTTGATTTAGTGAGACAGCTAAAACTTAATTAGTTATCAAATAATTACCTAATGGACCCTTTTTGAGATTTAAGGTTGAGCTTCAGCTCTCACTGCAATGCAATTAATTTCAAATTTTATAAGCCATAAAAGGTAATCACAGTCTTGTGAATAAACTAGGGTGTGAAGATAATATTTAGATGCTGTGCTGACACCAAGACACCTAAAGCAGGTTAATTGGGTGGCAATTAGTAAGAAGAGAGTTAATTACCATACTAGTCTTATATTATGCAAATGAAATTACATTTCAATTAACAGTTAAGAAACCAAACAATTCAAAATGTATGGACTATAATAGCATCAACATGCTTCACAGAAGCCAAGAAAATAATCTCCTAAATGGGAGATTTTGATCTTGCCCTCAGCTCAGTAAGGCTTCAATCATTTTCTCATTTCTGCACATGAATTTAGAAATTCTGCCCAATAGCTTAAAATTGGTATCTGCCATGCCAATAGCAATGTATAATAGCATAGATTGGGATTATATGTGAGAAAAACAGCTTGTGGTTCATCCAACTCAAAGGGCTCTTTTAACCCATAGGCTGAAAATGCATAAAGGGTATACCTAATTTGAACAGGTTATTAGGAACAAATTTAGGTCAAGATTCAAGGTTCCAACTTATAAGAACACTTTCTACTGTATGACCGTCAACAGTAAAACATGATTTACCTTCAATAGAAGAGTATAAATTTTAAGAGATCGGTATTTGGACTCATACCCTTCCGGATCTTTCACTTGTGGCATGACCTTGAGCAAACTGCTGAAGTCCTCTAAGCTTGTTTCCTGACTTTTAAAATTAGAATAAAATACCTCATCTCATCCTTTTACTGGAAGCATTTATTGAAATAAATTCTACAGAGTTTAGCTGGATGACTAGTACATAAAAGACACCCCAAAATTATTATTGATTTTCATTAGCACTGGTTTTACAAGAAAATAAATTGTACCATTTGAGGTATTCAGAAATGTGATCTGTTTCTCTCTTAGGAAGGCACATTACTTAAAAATATTGTTTAAGATCTTCTTCTTTTGATTTTTGGTTAAATGAAAATATACTGAAAAAATAATATTTCTCCAGTTTTCAACTGTCCCTTTAGTAGAAATTAAGTTCTCACAGTAACTGTAGTCAGAATGATCTGTGGCTTCAGAGTTCCCGGGTCAGATGCAGGAGTACCACAGAGGTAAAGCAAAACGGGATGTAAGGAGGCTACAAAAGGAAATAAAAGGATAAAGAAAATGTCACTGTCTCTGTCGATTTGCCACGGATGTCTCACTGTGAAAATCAAGGTTGAAAGCTTGTCTCGAGGGGTATGACCATTGACAAAGGAATTACTGAGTTTGCTAGTTTTGTTTTCAAGCTGTGTAAACGTACACAAAGATAAAGAATGATTTTGGTTATTCTGACCAGTGTAAATTACTCGGCAACAAACCATCCATGTTGAAGCAAAAAGCTGTGTTGGTCACGCTTCTGTTTTAGCTGGAATTATCAGTGCAAATACAGTTTGCTTTGCTGGCAGGGGGCTGATGCATTACAAAGAACTCTGCCCATGAGTGAAAGTGACAGAGGAAAAATGAGCAGCCAAGGTTTGCAGTGTTTTCTCTGAGCAGAGACAAGCTAACCATTTGGAAGTCTTGTAAAAATCATGCCTTTCAATGATCGTGTCAATGGATCAAGTTCAAATAGGAAAATAAGTGTTGGCACAAGGACTCTGTAAAGAGGGTAGCACATTTAAAACTGCATCTACTGTGTATTTTCAGTTGATATTTATATTGGTTAAGGGCAGATCAAACTAGAGGTTCCAAAGGGGGTCTTGCTAGGAGTTCTTTCCCCATAAATGCACAATGTCGACTTCATTCAAATGACACCTCTCACCTTCTTAAGTGTTCCTCATGCCAACTTCCTTTCCAAGATTAAGTGCATGCAATCTTCTTAATTTTAGTGAGAAAGAACTGCACAGTGCTTGTGGCAAACAAACCCTAAGGTGGTCCTCAAAGTCCCTGTTTCCTCATTTTATGTCCTTTTCTAATCTCCCAGCTTTACTATGGTCAGGATCTCAGCCTGGCCTCTGACCCATAGAGCAGGTTAGAAGCCACAGCAGTGCCAGGATGCTAGGAACATGGTGGACTGCCTTAAGCAAGAAACTGAAGATTTCCTTTGGCGTAACTCAGGAGCTGTGTTTTGCGCATGACACACAAGCGCAGAAGGAGACGCTTCCTCAGTGGAGCCTCAGGGTCCTGCCCACACTCGGACTTCACCCTGATTCAGTTCGTCTAAGTTTCTCAAGCCCCACAGAAGCTGTATAATAATAAATTCATGTTATTCTAAGCCACAGAAGTAATAGTAGTGTCATTATCAAGAAATAAGAGCTAATGCTGAGCAAAGTATTATAAAGGTCCTATTCTCAAGTGCTTTGCTGAGTTTCTAATAGAAGGAATCTATTTTTTTTTTTTTTTTTTTTTTTGCATTACTGGGGACTACACTAAGGGTCTTCTCTCCACATCTCTTTTTGGCTCTTTATTTTGAAATGGGGTCTTTCTAAGTTGCTAAGTTGGCCCAGTCGGGCTCTAACTTGCCATGCTTCTGTCTCAGCTATCCAAGCTACTGGAAATACAAGAATAAATACATGAATGTATCACCACACTTAGCACCTACAGTTTTTTTTTCTTTTTCTTTCTTTTTTTTTTAAAGCTAAACAAGAACTTTAGAACTAAACTAATTTTAAAGTGAGATTTACCTCTTTGAATTAGTACCCTAAATATATTGGGTCTCTTTTGAGTGTTGTATAGAGCACTGAGGGAAAGAAACAGCTAAGGATTCACCACCTGGAGAAATGTAAAACAGGATGTCTTTGAAAAAACTCTAGCTGCTCCTGCTTGTAAGGAGGAATAAGGAATAACAGCAATAAATATAAAAGATGTAATAAGGAAAATTGCTTTTCTTCAAATTGCCACTCTGTAAAGTAAAAAATAATCTCTCCTGAGAGTTAAAAATAATACATGCCAAGTTTATATGAGTTTTTGTCCAAATTCATCTTACTTACATAGTCTGAAAAACTGAAGTGGACAATTTTATTTCAAGTAATCAGTGTAAGTAGTGCCTCAAGAGAGTGGAAGAAGAAACAGTTAATTTTGCTAAGTAAAACTCAACTGGAATTGAAATATTAAAGAATATATAGATAAACTCCAAGGGAAACAAGCCACCCACAGCAGTGAAAAGAGAAAGATAACCAAAAGATACAAAATGGAAACACGACATAGAGGGGAGAATGGAAACAATAGCTTCAGGCAGAAGAATTTGCCCATTTTAGAATATTCAATAATGATATCTATGATAAAAATATCAAAAATCAAAGACACCAACAAAGAATACAATCAGAAACACACAGGTTGCTGTGGAAGATTAGAAATGGATGTTCTAAAAATAAAATATATTAAACACATTACAGACATTAGTAGGTAAATAGGTCTGAAGAAATATTCATAAGACCACACACAAAGAAGAAAATAGCAGAAGCTAGTAAAACTGAGCAGTGAATAGACCCAACTCACGACCACATTACATCTGTTTAAAAGTAGTATTCAATTAAAGCAATATTTTAGAAAAATAAATGGTATTGATGTCTTAAATTATAAATTTATTTTTCAAAACTTACGAACTAAGTATGCAAGTAAGTGAATGCTTCAATACAAGAAACAGAAAAACAAAAGGAAAAAGGAAAAAATGGAAACACAGCTTATGAATGTGAAGATGTGGAGGACCTAAAGGGAGAACAAAGAAGTGGGAAAAAATAAGAATCAAGATATATCACGACAGGTACAAATTCTCAGTTGTGAATATGGTCATAATGTGTAATGTATAATGTATCCAAAACTCAAATTTAAAGAGTAAGAAAATTTTTCAAAATTTATGAATTAAGTGACCAAGCAAGTAAATGCTTTAATATATACACAAGGAAAGTACTAGGAAGAAAATAAAATGTTCAAAAACTAATGAGAAAAATAAGAATATATTATGACCTACAGATAGTGAGACATTTCTTAAAACAAAGGTGCAAGTCATTAAGGAAATGTTAACAAATGCAAGTAAAATAAAAGAACTCTGAGTACAAAAAAAAATAAGCACTAAAAATGTGGGAAGAAGATATTTATGAAAAAATAACTAAATACACATAGAACACCTATGCCTATGTAAGAAAAATATACAGTGGGCCCTCAAATGACAACCAGCCTGAAATATGAACAACTTTGGTTAATTTGTTTAAGGGAAGATTCATCTGTCTCTTGTTATCTATAGCGAGTACCCAGGTAAAGATCCAGATCTCTGCAGTACTAACTTACAACCAACCTGCGTTATGATGAAGCTTCAGGAATTGATGGGGGTCATAAATCAATGGTCCAACTGTATTTCATAAAAATCATTGCATCTCAAGAGTACGTACCTTAGGTGTGGTGGTTAATTGACTAGTTGTCAACTTGGGTGGGGAATGCCTAGCTGAATTGAGTCAGCGGGGTTCCGGGCATGGAAGACCCACTTAAGCTGCAGGGGTGGGTGGGTGGGGTGATGGCCTCTTGCGAACAGGTGAGAATGATTCCATGCAGATCTTCCTTGCAGGAGCTTCATTCCAGAGGCCTTTCTTCAAAGAAGGTTCAGCTGTTCCCTTCAGCTGAGCTCTGAAAGATGGCTCTGGCCAAAGATGGCTGCTGTTCTCCAAGGAGGAGCGCTGGCCTTCTCCATAGCCCTCATCACTGCGTTGTTCTAGGGGCAGATTCTGTAGCTTCCGGCCAGGCCTTCCGGGCAGACTCCGCAGCCTCCAGCGCTAGCTTTTTCTCTTTCCAGGGCAGATTCCTGGGCCATCTGAGAGGACTCCTACAGGAACTGACATGGCCTCCAGGCCTTCTGCTGGGTTCTTGGGATCTCTAGTTTCAGGACAGATCTCTAGAACTGTTTCATGTTTGACTCTGTGGGCAGATATTGTAGCTAATCTTGTAAATGTCCATGTCCTGCAGTACATCTATTTTTCTTGCAAATTCCAGCTACAAAATTAGGTAAGTACTTATGTATGTGTGTCAGATGACATGTATAAAACACCCATAGGAACAGGTTCATGGGAAATAGAATTGAAATAATTACAATATCTGCTAACAGTAAAGTAGCATGTAAGTTTTGTTCAATGGGAAAAATAAAATGAATAGATTCCTAATGTGTGCATCAGCTTGAGTTAAACTTATTCATAAGTGGATTTTAGAGAATGTTTATTTCATTTATTTATTTTAATTTTTAATTAATTTATTTACTTTTTAGATTTATTTATTTTTTGAGATAGGGTCCACTTTTGTAGTTGGCCCTGAGCTCACTATGTAGCCCAGGCAAGTCTCAAATTCAGCAGTCCTCCTGCCTCTGCCTCCCAAGTGCTGAGATTACAGGCCACCACCCTCGGCACTGTGGTTATGTGGTACTGACTGTTGGTGAGCCTGAGTCACCAGGCCTGGCATTGTTGTATGTGGTTACCAGGGATCAAGCCTGGGCCCTTGCACTTGCAAGGCAGGTACTGGAACCACTGAGCTAAATCCTTGGCCCAGAAACAGTGTTAACTTTAAAAAGCATACTTTAGAATATATATGATATATAATATACATATAGTAAGAGGTGTTCACATGACTGAAACCAAATACTTGTAATCTATTGTTTAGGAATAGCCATAGAGATGTTAAGAGCTATAAAAAGGAGTAAAAAAGTGATTTTTAAAACTTCTGCACTGTGGTTAGGTCTGGGAGCTGATAGGTAAATAGGAAACCTTAACAAGGGAATAATAAAATAGAAAAATTACAGCAATAAATACTAATAAAATTATTGGAAATCTCACTTTCAATATCTCATTATAATGTAGTCAGTCTTGTTTTTTAAAATTTTTTTATTGGTACTTGTTTGCTATACAAATGAATATACTCACCGGGGGAGGTGGTACATATACATCATAGAGCTTTGTACTTTCCTTTCCCCACCTTTCTCCTCCCCTTTCTTCAGTAGAATACTTTGCTATTGGCAAAAGGCCTGTACTTTGTCTTCTTGACCACGGCTAACCACAAGAGTGGAAAGCCATGCCATGGATAAAGGCCAAAGTTGGACTACTACACTTGGACTCTCTAACACTTACCCGAAACACTGGTTCTTTGTTGGACCAGCCTATTTTCCTTTATTCCCTTCTACCTTTTGAGATTTTTTTCTTCTTATTACCAAAAATGCCCACAGCTTTCTAAATGTTGGAAGAGAATAGTCCTTTGTTAAAAATAACTCCTTAAAATGCATGCAAATTACCTTCATCCATTATTGTTGATAATAGTACATCAAAGATATTCCAGGCTTCAAAGAATGGGAAATTGGTGAAATTAATTCCTTTATACCTACATAATAGAGTTTTTCCACACTAATACTGTGAGCAATAATTTATTTAGAGAATGACATCAAAAATCAACTAGAACTGCTAATTGTACAGAACGAGATACTGTTTGTGAGACTGTGAGTGTTTACGTGCCCATGTGTGTGCATGCATTTTTTGCAGGATGTATATAAAAACTTTAATAGTGGTGGTGGTTATTTTTCAGTAGAGAGATCATTAGGGAAAATTACAATCAATTAAAGAATAATATATAATTAGTTAACTTTTAATTTCTCTCTATTAGTAGTATTTATTAAAGAGTTTAAAAGTTGAACTGTAGTTCCTACAATCTGATTTATGTATTTAACTTTAACAAATACCTAAGAGTCAATAGATTATTATGTATAGTTCTGGCTTCTGAACATTTATTAAATGGATGAAAGGAGTTGGAAAAAAGTTGGTAACAAAATTCTACCCTGCCTCCTGTACTTAAAGGCTGGAAAGAATATTTAAATTTTTCTGTTGCCCAATATAAAAATATATCTTTCATATTTTAATTAAAAGATGATTCCTGTGAAAGCACTGAAATGAGAAAGACAGCATAATTTTTTCATCTTTAATAAAAAGAAATAGTTGTTCATAGCAAAAAGTTATTTTTAATTTTGTTAATACCAATAATCTGGTATTCTTTATCAAACATACAAAGGAGAAGGAGGAAGAAGCAATACACTGGAATTAAACCTGAATATAAGCCTTGTCACACAAAGATAATTTATATTAGTAATATTGCTTTTCATAGTTTTTCTTTTTTATTCCTAGTTTTTATTTTACTCTAACAAAATCTCAATTAAGCCACAAATTTTTAAAAACCCAACCTGTGCTATAATAAAATTAATAATTGTGAATCCAGACTCACTTGTATCTTTCTCAATTCCAGTGGATCCAGGGAGAATCTGAAACCTTGAGCTATGTGTGGAGAGACTTTTGCTGTCGTCTAAATAGATGGTGCCATGTTAAAACAGAAACAAATAAAACAAAATGGAACTGCAGCTCTTCTTTGCCTCCTGACCCATGAATCAATATCTACATATTGAAACAGTGTATCAGATGTGTGGGCCAAGCCATGGCACAAGGCTCTGGATCCAGGGAAATCTCTGCCAGAATTTTCTATTAAACTGCCAATCACTAGACACTCGCTGTCAAAAAGGATGAAGCTGTCCATTTTATTTCCTAATTTGTTATTAGCCTAAATCAGAGTATACAGTGTTCTCCCCAAACTTGAGTGTAATAATCATAATAAAAAATGACCATGTTGGTCAGTGTATGGACAACCATAGTAGAGAATCACTTACAATAAGGAAAATAAAACTTCCATTTTCTACTTGTTATAAATACATAAATGTTGAAATGTGAAAACACACAAATAATCCTGTTCTCATTATTTCTTATTACAAATTACAAGCTAAAGTTAATGTAAATACATACAGTCTACACACTTTGTCCACATTTCTAAACACTTGTTATTAGAAAAGATGTTAAAAAGAGGATAGAGAAATTCTCCTACATTTATTAAGTAATTTAACAAAACCTTTTTATTGTCAAAGTATGTACTACACATATAATAGTGAAAAAAAAAAAAAAAGAAAATTCCCACCCGATATTTAGCAGGATAGTAAACTACTTTCAAGTACAACAGATTAAAATCAGTTTTAGTAAGGCAGTGAACAGCAGGATGGGATTTATTTCTTTCTACCCTAATACTTTCCTTTCACCTTGTGTCTTATTTCTATTGCCCAGCCAGATTTTTCTTGTAAGAAGGTATATTTAGTAAGAAAGAAATAGAGTCTGAAGTTATGACAATATTTGAAAGGAAAATATTGTTTCCCTTACAAGTGATTCCCTCTGAAAAAATTCTAGAAAACCTCAAGCGCCTTCTAACAACAAACCTGTCAGGTTGCTGCTGTTCATCTCCCTGGGGATGCAAGCACAGAGCAGGGCAGGGAGTAGAAAAGATGGAACTAAAGCAAAGGAGCCAATGAAGGGAGATTTTAGAATGAGACTCACAGATAATCAACTGATATGAGGACAGAACAAAGCAAGAATAAAACTCTTTGCACCATCCTCTGGCTTGAATCCAGTCATAGAAATTAAGAGGTACGGTAAACAGGGGAAGAGAACATAACTAAAACGTTTGCATTAAGTTCTAGTCTCCTGTGAGTTCACGGCACACGGCGAAATAATTAATAATTAGGCAGAAATGAGACTTAGAGAAAACTGAGCTTGGGTCTGATCCATGCTACTCTGGGCAGCAAGGACTCCGGACCCCAACCTACCACACCTTTTATTATCTACATTCCAAAATACCTGGAAAGGCAGGGGCACACCAATAATAGTCCTAGAGAAGTTATGTAGATAAGGATCCCTCGGGGCAAGGCAGATATCAGCAATAGTCCTGGAGAAGAAAGAGATCAGTGCAGTTCTGCCCCGAAGCATCACATCATGTGGGACCATTGAGTCCCTGTTGCTACCGAGATGAAGACAAAATTCAAGTCCAAAGTCAGTCTTCAGGCAGGAAGGCCTGGTCAATTTTGACCTTGCAATTCCCAAACAGGGTGGTTCCCAACAAAGAGGTTTTGAAAAATGTTTTTTCCTGACTTTGAATCAAAGATTTCAGGTGGAGATGGCTAAACTCCTCAGGGTCAGCTTGATTGGCTGGGAATCCACGGAGAGGATTAGTAAAGTGCTCTTGTGGGCATGTCCATTTGGGTCACAGAGGCATGATCTTGGGTGCTGGGTCTGGTGCCTTCTCCCTCCCTTTCTGCTCTTCTCTTTCTGCTCTGCTTCCCAGCTGCCAATAAGTAGGTAGATTTGCTCTCCCACTCCCTCTGTCACCATGTTCTAGTTGGCAGCAAGCCAGCTGTAGACTGACTCCTCTGAAGTCATGAGGCAAACTAAATCTCTCTTCTTGTCAACTGTGGATGTCAAGTTGTGTCCCAGTGAGAGAACCCTGACTTAAATGCAAGCGTGCATGCCTGAAGTCATGAAATGTCTGATCAGAGAGTAAATACCCATGGCAGAAATGAACAGGGAACAGCTAGAGAAGGCAGAGGGGATCCTAGGGGAAAGGATATTTTATCTGTGACCTGAAAGATAAAGGTATCTTATTTGACAATTAACACAGAGCGTCATTTTGAAAAAAGAAGTCAGAGAGAAGGCAGTTTTAGGAAGTGGAAAATAATACTGGGAACCAAGGCAAACAGTCATAAGAAGAGGTTACAAAATAAGTCAAACATAAATCTATAGAATGCCTGCAAGATTATGTACAAAAATTTAGAGCCAAGCTTGATAGTGCATTTCCATGATCCAAGCATTCTAGGATGCTGAGGCAGGAGGATTGTGAATTTGAGCCTGGGCAACCTAGCAATTTAGGAAAACCCTATCTCAAAATAAAAAATAAAAATAGGCTGAGAATGTAAGTCCCTGTGAAGACCCTGGGTTCAATCTCTAGTACTGCAAAGAAGAAAGAATGAAGGAAGGAAAAGAAAGAAACACACACACACACACACAAAGCTGTTGTTTTTCCCCTTGAGAACCTGAGAAGTCTTGTATGACTATAGGGGGGGACATGACAAGATCATCATAACAGTATAGCAATGTGATAATATGGTCATGCTACAACATGTAGAGAGCACAAGGACAGGAAGGATGGCTGGGGGCAGAGGAGCAGGAGCCCATGATATCCAAGAAAAGTGAGAGCCACTTTCACTAAATATGTCTGCAAAACACTCAAGGAAAAGAGACTGCAGGGATAGGTGAGTATTATTTTAATCAAAATAAGTAATGAATTAGAAATATGGAGTGTAAGTAAAAGAGAAGACACAAAGATGATTTAAAACTTTTGGCATGTGTTTCTGATGAATTCTGAGGCCAGTGGGAAAACGGGTCAGCACAGGTTTGGTAGGAAAAATTTCAAGGATACACAGATTTGCGATGACTTTGACGTGACATATTCATATGGCAATGCTGAGTCTGCAGCAGAATATTCAGAGACAAAGCATTGCACACAAGTTACAGATGGAAATAATTGAGCCAAGAAAAGCTGGAGATTTAGGACATTGCTACATGCGAGCAACAAGTAGGCGACCCAGGGAAGGATTACCCAAGAGTGTCACACTCTGTTCTTCTCCTCCTCATTTCTGCTGCCTCTCTGCAACTTTCAAAAGCTCACACTGGGTCACTTCAGAGTGAAGCACTATTTGCAGTGGTTTGAGACTCAAAGAGTTCTATCTCACCTTCCGTCATTTTTGTCCTCTCCCTCTCTTTCTACTAACTATAAATTACATTAGCAGCAGAACCTATTTGCTATATCACAAAATTAAACAAAACACATGCAAGAAATTCAGTTAAGGACTATAGGTGAAAAAATATAGAATAATAGAAAAGATCAAGTCCAGTCTTCTCCTGTGACTCCCACTGGCCTTGGTATTTTGTGTGTCTGAATTCATTAATTTCTGCATAAACCCCACGAGGTACGAGCAAGTGTTCCCTCTATTTTACAGGAAACTGAAAAATAAAAAGGGACTGTGCCTTACTTAGCTCTTCAGCAAGAAATCTGGGATTTGAAACTGGTCAGAGTGGCTCTGGAACACACGCTTTTTTATTACAGAAGATAAGACTTGACAGTCTTATAATCCTGTAAGAAGATAATATATAGAAAAGAACATGAAGAAGTGGAAAACTGAAAA
>PVIR01004504.1:0-41117 GCA_004026965.1 Petromus typicus
GCGCTTCCTTTCCTTTCTTTAAGGACATGACCTTCAGGCTTGAAAGTATGAGAAATGTTACTATGGAAGAAATTAAGACAAAATTCCTGGTGCTGCTTGGGATAGAAATCATGTGATGAACTCCTGGGAACCTGTGAAGATCACAGACGCCCAGAGAACAAAGATAGGCAGGAGTTAACCAATTTCAGCAGAGATAGGGTTCCCTAACGCTGGCCTCGGAAGGTGCTGCAAGCTCTTGAGACACCAGACTGCTGGCTGGTCCCCAACAGCCCAGTGATCCTCTAGGGCAAAGTGAACTATTTCATTCAGTAATTGTTTCAGCACTTAGGCCCAAGGCACAGAGTAGGCTCTGAGTAGAATGGTGAACACCATGGACAACCTCAGTCCCAGAGATTCACATTCTAGTGAGAACAGGCAGATGAGGAAGTGGGACGAGAGGATGTCGGTCGGTGAAAATGCGAGGGTGAGAAATGACAAAGGCAGTGAAGGTTTTCAGGTGTGCCGAGGGCGTGAGGTCAGTGATGGAGACGTGAGGACCGAGTCCTGAAGGAGGCGAGAACCAAGCCATGCGCAGAGCCAGCAGAAGAGCATTTGGGGCGAAACAGCACATGCAGAGATTCTGAGGCAGGAGCGGGCCAGTGTCAGAGCCAGTGTGGGCCAATGTGGCTGGCGCAGAGTGCGGGGAAGGCTCTGGAGTATGAGAAGCCCATCTGTCAGGAATCTCCCTCTGACTGCTGCACTAGAAGCTGCGCTCCTGCCGCAGCCCTGAGTCCTCCATAATGCGAGCACCATACCCAGCTCTCTCTGTGTCTCAGCTTCCTCCTCCGCAGGATAAGGGTGATAACACCTGCTTCGGGAGTTGTTCTGACAATGAAATGAGCCAGTTCATGGAGGTGGCAAACTGGGTAGCTGTGAGCTGCTGTTGTCTGTATTAGCAGTAAATGCAGTACAATGTGCCAAGAGCATAGGGCTCCGTAGCATCCTCGAATAAGTAACTTAGAGACCAAATCCTCAAATGGAAAGTGTTTGGGGCTATTATTCTCTGTTAAAAGCCCCAGCACTGCCAGACATGGCGGCACCCATGTATAATTCCAGCACTGTGGGGAGACTGAGGCAGGAGTCTGAGGCAGGAGTTGCAAGTTTGAGCCCAGTCTGGGCAATGCAGCAATTTAGCAAGACCCTGTCTCTAAATAAAAAATAGAAAGGGGAGCTAGGATATAGCTCAGGGCCAAGGCCCTGGGTCCAATCACCAATATTGGCAAAAGTAAAAATAAGAAAGGCCCTGGCTTTTGGCAGCTTGTGCTGTCAGAGACTCCAGGCGCCTGTGCCTGTCACTCAGTGCGCAGGTCTCGGCTCCGACTGGCTGTCCCTCCTCCTCCCCAGCGCTGTGCGGAAGGTCACCTCCCCATGGCATCCACTCTGCCTTCTGCTCCTCACCTCTGCCTCCAGGGCTTTCCAACCGCTGTTTCCCAGTCACCGCTGGGAACTCGTCCTCCGGTCATTTTACTGTCCCTTGCTTGCCCTTTCCTGCCTTCTGACACACTGTGCAGCTGCTGTCATTGTTCACATCCTCGGCCTTCCAGAGACTGCTACGTGGAGCCCACCTTGGCTCAGCACCTTCAGGCCCCCTGGCTTCCCTCACCCCTTGTCCAGTCTTCTTTGCTCCATTGCTGCCCCTCACCCCCTCAACCCTCCATGAACTGTCTCTCCTGCTTCTATTAAACCAGCTCAGTGAAGCCCATCTGGGACGCCCGGGTCACCTGGCTGAGAGCTGAATGCGGCAGGCAGAAGAAGCACTGGGGGAGGGGGACAGGCTGGAGCCACACAACCTGGAGGTCCCTCCTTCGAACTGGCCTCTTCTTGGGCCCTTTTCGCACATGTGGAATTGTTCCCCTCCTCCTCCTCCGCCTCCTCCCCCTCCTCGTACCTGACCTTCCTTTTAGCAGAGGTCCTCACTTTATGCTTCTAAGAAGCCCCTGGGCCAGGCACTCAGGAGGCTGAGGCTAGAGTGTCATTCTTAGTTCAAGGCCAGTCTGGGCTACATAGTGAGTTCAAGGGCAGCCTGAACTGCGTAGCAAAACCCTGTCTCAAAAAATAAACCAAAAAGATAAGCCACTGGTTGTATCCTTCTGCCACCATACCCTCGGGGTCACCTGCACATAGGCCCATGTTGTCTTTCCAGCCTGCATCTGGCAAGCAGAGTTCCTTCCTACCCAGCCATCATGCGGTGTGGACACCTAGGGGGCATTTCTTAAGAGGTACAGGCCCAGGGTGTCGCTGCCCAGCCCTCTGCCACATTCCCTGTGTGGGGACTGGCGCTAGTCAGCAGGGGACACTGGGACACGGATCTGTGTCCTGCCCCAGGCCCCCCTATAAGGTAAGGGTGTCACCTTCAGCTGTGGGGAGAAGGAGAAGAGGAAGGTCTCTCCAGTACCGTAGAAACCTTTGCTGAGTCGGAGAGTTGAGGAGCAGAAGGCACCAAACATCTGGAAAGCAGAAAAACATGCAGTTCGCAGCTGGAAGGGAGCTGGGGTCCTCTAGCCAAGCCCACTGTCCAGCTCAGTAATATCTGCTCATCCTCGGGGTCACTGGGCTGGGCCGGGCCGGCTGGAAGCCTCCATGCTCCGCCAATCCATGCACCCTTTTCTCAGCCTCAAAGGAAAAACTCTGGCCAGGGCTGCTTCTGGGTTGTCAGGACCTGCCCACTTTTTCTTAATTACACTTTACACAACTTGTAGACAGAAGGAAAACACAATAAGACCATCTCCAACCCACCTTTCTTCTTCCCAAGGTGATTTCTCTTGACATTTTAGTGCATTTTCTAAATGCACTGAACACCAGTGCACAGATTTTGATACAAAAGAAGATGACAAGCCAGGAGTCAGGGTGCACACCTGTCGTCCCAGCACTCTGGGAGGCAGAGGCAGGAGAATTACAAATTCAAACCCAGCTAGGTCAGCTTAGTAATTAGATACTGTCTCAAAAACCACAGAGGGCTGGGAATAAGCTCGGTGCAAAGACACTGGGTTCAATTCCCAATCCTAGGAGAGAAAGATTAACAGACAGGAGAGGGAAAAGGACTGGATGTGAAGGGGCATGACTGTGACCCCAGCACTCAGGAGGCTGAGGCAGGGGGATCACAAACTCAAACATAGCCTTGGCAACTTTAGAAAGATCCTGTCTAAAATATAATTAAAAAGGCTGGAGATGTAGCGCAGTACAAAGGCCCTGGGTTCAATCCCCAGTACAGTAAAATAAATAGATACATTAGATAGATGCTAAATAGGTAGATGATAGATGGATAGATAAATAGACAGATAGATAGATAGATGTATTGAATGAGCAAGTGAGGGACTTCCCTGAACGGGGTCTTATTGTCATTACAAGTGACAGCCTATCACCTCAGGCATCTCATCCTTGAGGCTTCGGTGGGCAGAGCCCAGTGGTGTCTGGCTGGACACAGTGCCCTGCCTGGCTCACCTGCCCCTCCTGGTCCCTGAGGACCAGTAGCACTGGCCCACTGCAGCCCTCCATCTGCCGGTACAACCTCCGCAGACTGAAACCGTCCCTCGATGTGCCGAAAGCCAGGCTCCAGGAGTGGCTGGTGACCCTCGGTGGCAGGTGAAGGCTGAGCTGCAGGTAAAGCTAGAGGTGAGAGGGATTCTCCCGCTGCCTTTCTTCTTTCCCAGGACTGGGGCCAAACAGCACCATGCAGGTAACCAATGTGCTTGACTATTTCTGTGGACCTCATAATCAGCAGCAATAATCCTTGGAGATTATTGCTGTTCCCATTTTACAGTTGGGAAAACTGATCCTGGGACATGGGGCAGCCAACCCAAAGCGCACCGGGGCAGTAAGTGGCAGAGCCAGGAAGCCAGCCCTGTTCAGGTCTCTCATCATACTCTCTCCCCTGAGTCACCCGAAAATAGAAGAGATGCTGAGCCCCTCCTCTTAGCCCCCAGCCCCCACCTTCGGTTTCCAAGAGCCAGTGCCACCTCAAAATGTGCATTTTATCAGGCATAGTGTGCACGCCTGTAATCCCAGCATTCTGTGAGGCTGAGACAATATGATCACAAGTTCAAGCCCAGTCCAGGTAAATTAGCTACTTAATAAGACCTTGTCTCAAAATAAAAAAACAAAAATAAGAAGTGGTTAAGGATGTAGCTCAGTGGAAAGACTGTGGGTTCCATCCCAAGTGCTGAAAACACGCCTTCTTTCACCAGATCCTGAAGGGCACAGACAGTGCTGGTATTACTGGGTAGTTCCACTGGAAAGGGGAGGAAAGGCAGAAGATTTCCCCAAGGTGAGACAGACTCTGGGTACAACATGGCAATGACCCAGTGGTGAAGGAAAAGCTCCAGGCCGAAGTCCTGGTGTGTGACAGAGCCCGAACCTGCCTAATCTCCGAGGCACCCAGCACCTGGCTGGCTTCCAGCAGCTGGGGCTCCACGGGGTCTTCGGGGGCAGGGGCAGGGGCTGCTGCCGCCCTGCTCGGTCCATCCTCCTCCTCCTCCTCCTCCTCCTCCTCCTCTTCCCCATGCAGCGCGTCCTCAACCTGGCTGGGCTGTGAAGACATGGTGAGACTGGGCGCTCGGGGGACAAAGAGGCACCTCCTGTACCAACTCCCAAGCCCAACAGCCTCGGGCACTGCCTCACCCCTGCCCGGGGCCCCTGCCAGGCCGGGCCCAGCCTAGGACATCGGCAAGTGCCCACGGCAGCCAGGACTTTGTCCTGTCCTCCAGCTTCCTCGCTGGCCGCTGCCCACTTGGGCTGGCAGTACATACCCCAGCCTGGCGCCGCTGAGGTGCGGCTGTGGGCCCTGCCATCCGCCTGGCTGTTTCTCTGGACCCCGGGTGGATGCTTGGGAGTGAGTTCTAAGCTGGGCACAGGGAGGAAGGGTGGGAGCAGCCGCCCTGGGCACTGCAGCCAAGTGTGTTTGTACATGAACCGTCTATGACAGTGACGACGGCCGACACTGAGGCCAGGACCGTGCTGCATGCTTGCTGCCATGATTTCTTCAAACTTCCCTGAAAATCCTAGGAATCTGCTTCTAATTCCTCTATTACACCAAAGAAGCCCAGAAGACAGGCTGGCAGCCTGTGAGACCACACATGTAGTCCCATGTGAGACACCATACATGTGAAATGTGTCTGTCCATGCAAGTCACATATTGGCATCATCCAGAGCTGTGCAGGCAAATCAGTGTGCAAATGTGTTCTCTGTGAATTTGCGTGATGCGCGTCTGTTTTAAGATAAACTGGGTTGTATAAATACAGGCGTCAGTCGGCCTGGGCACTAGTGGTGTCATCCACTCCATTCAGCTAGGCTTCAACCCTGTCCCGCGGCGTGTGCTTGAGTGTGCAGGTGTGTGCATATGTGTGCAAGCGTGCAGACAGGTTCATACAGATCTCCACAATGACAACAGGCTTTCTACGGAAAGGAGCGACCTCTCTGAGAATGAGGAACGCCCCGCTGTCCTCCAGGCTGAGGCCTGAGAAAGGGCCCTCGCTCTAGACAGAGCAGCACCTGCCACCCACCCGGGTGGAGAAACAGAAAAGTGCCCCCTCAGGTCTCAGGACCATGGGCTTCGGGCTCAAGTCCTGAGTCCACCCTTGCTACCGACCCCTGGCTGGTGGGGGAGGGGTACAGGGGGACAAATCACCTGTCTGCCTCCAACCTCACCGGCTTCCTCCTATGACAGCTCAGCCTCCTCCCACCCAAGCCCCCCACCTCACCGAGCAGGACCCTCACCAGCCGCGTGTACCGCCAGCGGAGACCTCTCATCCTTTGTCACAGCCAGCCGAGCAGTGACCAGTCCTCAGCCCTGTCCCCTGTCGGGAGGAAGTGCTGCCAGTAAGGCGGGGAGGTGAGAGGGAGAAGCCTGGGGCACACCCCGCTGGCTCCACGCCCACAGCTGCCCTTTGCTCCTGCTCACCTGCTGCCATAGTCACTGGGTGGGTCTGGGAGCATTCACGGCCTCACTCAGCATCTAACACATGTTGGCCCTGTACAATCCATCCCAGCTGTGTTCCCCGCCCCCACCTCACCCTGGAGGCCCAGGCTAGAGGGGGCCTAAGGCCCAGGCTGCAGGTCCAGGCCTTTGCTTCTCTGTATGACTGCGAATAAGCTCATCTGTCCCCATGGGCCTCGGTTTTCCCACATGTGCCATCTAACACACTGTTTTAGATATTCCAGCAGCTCTCACAGGACTTCCACCTGCAATTCAAGTCCTTGTCAAAACCCATGAGTGATTGTAACAGGAGCTTGAAAAGGTGTGCCCAGATGAAAAGATGAAAACTTTTTAAAACAACATTTTGGGGTCAGGGTAGCTCAGTGGTTCCAGTGCCTGCCTTGCAAGCACAAGGTCCTGAGTTCGATCCTGCTAATCACATACAACAATGCCGGGCACAGTGACTCATGCCCAGCAGCAATCAATACCACACACCACGGTGCTGGGTGTGGTGGCTCATTCCTATAATCCCAGCACTCAGGAGGCAGAGGCAGGAAGATTGTTGTGAGTTTGAGGCTGAGTTCAGGACCAGCCTGAACTACAAAAGCAAGACTTTGTCTCAAAAATAAATAATTAAATTAAATTAAATTAAAACAACATTTTGGGGATATAGCTCAGAATAGAGTACTTGTCTAGTGTGTGAAAGGCTCTGGGCTGGAGCCCTAGCACTGAAAAAAAACATTTTTTTTCCTAATGAAAAAGTTATTTATTAGTAGAGCTGGTGATGTAGCTCGTTGTACACTGCATGCTTAGTATGCCCAATGCCCTAGATTACATCCCTAGCGTGTGTACACACGTATAGCCTCTGGAGTCAAGGAGTTCAAATCCTGGCTATGTGTTATGTGTCTTTGGGCAAGTTAATTAACATGTCTGCTTCAGATGTCTCTACATCTGTAAAGTATTATCTACCTCCTAAGGCTATTGTAAGAATAAAGATGCCAAGTGTGGTGGACTGTACCTATAATCCCAGCACTTGAGAGGCTGAGGCAGGAGAATCAGCATAAGTTCAAGGTCAGCCTGGGCTACATAGTGAAACACTGCCTTAAAAAAAAAGAATAAATTTTTTAAAAAGAATAAATACAGATAATACCTAAAGGCTTGGGCTGAGAAGCCAGGCCTCCATCATCTTTAACCCAGAGCACCTGGCGTTTAGTGGGGCAGCATAAATGACAGTCCGTATTACTCTGATCCCCCTCCCTGCCTCTTTTAGAGATCCAGGCCCATATCCCTGTCTGGACACTGCTCAGCCTCTACCTGGGGGCCACTGAGGAGGAGGTCCGTGGGGGAAGGGACTCACCTTGTCAAGCCACAGTGCCCAGTTTCCTTTGTACTCCTGCTTGTACCCCAGAGAGCAGGCCACACCCAGGACAAGCCCAGCCTACCTGGCAGTCTGGACACAGCGACTTTGGCTCTGAATTCTTGTCCCCAAGCAGGAGACTGGCACCACTGCCTCAGGCTCTCCTACCTGGCTCTTATACCTGCCCAGGGGTGGCAGGGCCTGGCTCTGTGCCCGTCCCCGCTCTAGCTAGGAAGGCCTCTCAGTGATTATTGCACACAACAGAAACTCAAATCCCACAAACACACAAACAAGACCTTGTCAACTTCTGTTACCCCGGCTCTGTCCCTGTGATCTCAAAGAAGCAGGAAACCCTGGGCTTCTTGGCTCTTACATGGGTGGAACTCCTTACCCCCTTCCAGGTACCAGTGGGTACCTGAGCCCCCCATTACGGTCCCTTCCATGACAGTTAAGCCTGTGATGTCGAGTGGCACAGGAAAGCACCATGTCCCTCAGTCGCACCGGGCTGCTTGGGAGGAACTCTGCCCAGGCAGATGGGTGAGGGCCGTCCTGTCCTACAGGAGGCATGAAATCAGGCCAGGTGTCTGGCATACTGTTGGCATCTGCTCAGCAGGGATTACTTCTCTCACCCTGACTCCCAGCAGGACCTTGTTGACTGTGGTGTCACTGAATCACAAAACTCAAAGCTGGGAGGGGCTTCAGCCAACCCCACAGCAAGTAGCTCAGGGCAGGACACCATGGCCAGTGTTACCAGCATCCGGGGGTGGGTGAACCCGCTGTCCCACAGATGCTCACTCCACCATCACACACCTGAAGAGATCCTGTCCCACTGACTTGGGTCCCCACATACCTGCCCAGGGTGTGTCCTGGGCAGCGCTCCGCCAGGAAGTCTGGGGTGCAAAAAGGACTTGTATTATGGGGAAAATAGGAGAGGGAATGGTCCTGTTGCCACCTAAAACACATCTGTTGCAAGGTGTGTTGCAGCTGTAAACAGCTCAGGCGCCACACTCCTGGGCCTCAGCCGCCTCCCCAGAGACTCTCCCAGGCCCGTTTACCTTGCGCTTAGCACCTGACCAGTGCACACTTTGAGAAGTGCTGGCTGTCTCCTTCTCTGCCCATATGTCCAGAGAGACTCAGCATGTGACCTGGAAGAAACACCCTCGCCAAACAGCAGCCCCGAGAAGAAGCCATGATGGAATTCCAGGTGCAAGAGGGCCTGGCACCGCCTCTGCCTGCAGCCACCTTCGTGTCCTCTACCAGCTTGCCTCGCCCTCCTTCAGAACCACACCAGGCGACGCCAGGAAGCAATGTGAGTGCTCAGTGAAGGGGAAAAGTGAGCGGCCCGGGGGACATACACTCAGTGCATTATTTTCAAGTGTAAAGCGATGTTTGCAAAGAATTTTGTACGCAAACTGGAGACCATCTTGCTAA
Source organism: Petromus typicus (assembly GCA_004026965.1). Taxonomy (NCBI): domain Eukaryota; kingdom Metazoa; phylum Chordata; class Mammalia; order Rodentia; family Petromuridae; genus Petromus; species Petromus typicus. The sequence continues at coordinate 8,739 of PVIR01004504.1, forward strand.
GTGAAATAAGCCAGACTCTGACAGTTAGTGTAGCATATTTCCTCTTATGTGAGAAACCTAAAATATAAGTAAATGAGTAAGATAAAGGAGAGATGATAGGAAACTAGAAGGTAAACTCTTGGAAATGGAAAAGAAGGTGGGGTGGGGAAGAAAGAGATTGACAATTACAGAGATATTTTAAATGTGTACACCAATTCCCCAACAAGAACATCACTATTGCTAATAAGAAATGATAAATGCATAGCAGTATAGCTGCAGCGGTGCAAAGGAAAGGTGAAAACATTCCACAGAGTGGCTCTGCCCGGAATCTCTAACAGATGCGCCAGGCGGCCTGACAGATCCCCAGCTCGGGGGTGGGGTGGGTGGCTGGTATGTGCCCACTCACGGAGGCTCTGTCACTTAGGATCCTCACTTGCCTCAAACGGCCGCGCGCCTTCACTGCCTCAGCTGGAGACTGCCCTCCTCACCGCACAAACCAAAGTCCTGTCAGGCGGCCTCCCACTCCATGTCATCTCCTTGCCTTGCTGTTGGACGAAGACAGCCCTGTTTCCAGAGCCGACCCCAGCCCGGCTCTGCCCCAAGCCCTCACACAGCCTCTTGCCTGGTTCTCTCTGCCGACCTCAAGGTCCCTGCACATCTGCTCTATTGCTCCCTTGCTTACATGCTGCCTTCTCTTCCCCCTCAGTCCACTCCTGGTCCTTCTGTCCCACACCCTTGCTCTCGTCAAGGTCCCGCCCATTCTCTCGCAGCCGCCTTCTTCCCTTGGCTTCATTCCTGTCCTCACGCTCTCTGTCTTCATGGCCAGTGTTTCCTCTTTTACCGAGTTTCTAGAACCAGGAATTTTTAAGTCTCTGGTTGCAGGGCCTGTTTTTCTTCTCCCCACAGACCCTCTTCCCTGAGTGACCTCATCTGGCCGCAGGGGCTTCATGGTTATCTAAGTGCTATCGACTCTTCTAGACTCCAGACCCAAGTGCTACCCTGGGTTACACAGGTGAGTGTTACTTATCTACCAAAGGGGGCTGGGGTCTAGCTCTGAGTTCTTACCAAACGGGACATGCCACCAACACCCTCTTCACGCTCTGCCCCTCACCCAGTCCTCCACCCTCTGAGCATCACCAAACCGGCCTTGCCTGCCATAGTACACAGGTCGTCATTTGCCCTGTTCCACAGCTAATACCAGAAACCAGTGAACTAAACTTGACTTTGACTTTGATTCCTCACTGCCAGCTCCCGGTACTGACTTTCTCCCCAGCTCATATCTCCAGATGATCCTCTCCCTTCCCTCACCAGTTTCTGCCTCCTCCATGCCACCCTCAGCTCAGGTAAGCAAGGCCTCATCCTGCCTACCTGGCAGGGCCCCATTCCTGCTCCTCACCCAGCCCTCTGTGCTGTCTCCTCTCCCTCTACCAGCCAGCGGGCTCCGACTAATGACTCTCCACTGCCCTGAACCTCCTCCAGCCTTCGTCCTTCTTCAGGGCCTTTGCCCTCGCTCTTCCCCCTGCCTGAGACTCTCTTCTACCTCCTCGCTCTTTGAATGACTCAGTGGAAAGGCTACTTTCTCAGAGAGGCTCCTTTGATGATCTATTTGAACAAGTTTCCCTAAGAAGTTCTCAGCCAGTGGCTTGTTCTTTTCATGGTTTGTATGATTGAAAAACTTTTGCTTGGTTAGAAATAAATTACCTTCTGTTGGAGGCTTTCCACAAGTTAGTCTCTATCAGTTTCCATCTTGTGGGTCAGTTTAGCACCTTGAATGGGAAAAACAAAACTGTTTTATCCACTTGGGTAACTGTTATCTTTGTCGCTCCCACTTTGTCACATAAGTTCTCAGGATCACTTAGTGCGTCTTCCCTGCTTTACAGAGTGTACAGGGGGCGCCTGAGCTGGATCCTCTGTAGCCCAACTGCTCTGTAATTGGGTGGCCTTAGATTCAAATCAACACCAGCCCTGCCACTTCCAAGCCAGATGACCTTGGTCATACATTCCAAGTACCCATTGCTGTGTAACAAATGGCCCCAAGCCTTGACGGCTTAAAACAATATTTGTTTTGCAGTTTGGACAGGGTTAGTGAGCAAGCTCACTTCTGCTCCATTTGTCAGCTGGAGCAGTTTAGAGATGGGCTGAATCATCTCGTGTCTGGTGGTCAGTGGAGCCCAGAGCTGGAGGTGCTGGAATTCCTCCCCATGTGAGGACTGGATTCCAAGAGTGAGTTGAGAGAGAGAGGAAGTCCAGGAGGGTAGGGGGAAGAAGGGAAAGAGAGACCAGAGAGAGACAGAGAGAGAGAGAGAGGGAGAAGGAGAGAGAGAAATTGAGAGACAGAGAGAAAGAGAGAAACAGAGACAGAGACAGAGACAGAGACAGGGAGAGGGGTTGTTAACGGGATAAAAGCCACATCGCCTTGCGGGTTTTTTTGGTTTTTGAGGCAGGGTCTTGCTATATACTTCAGACTGGCCTTAAACTCACTATGCAGCTCAGACTGGCCTCAGACTCTCAGTGATCCTCCTGCCTCAGCCTCCCAAGTGTTAGGATGACAAATGTGGACCACCATGCCACGCTCACTTTGCCCTGCATTTGTGAGGCAGGCACAGTGCCACTGAGCTAAATCATCAGTACCATATTTCTTTTTATGACCTAACCTTGCAAGGGAACGCAGACCCTGTCACTCGACAGGAGGAGTGTCAGTGTCACATTATAAGAGGGCTAAATGGGACGAGCCATGTATCAGTGTGCCTGTCTTTGAAAATGCAATCAGCTGCAAGAAGATCTTCAGTGTTTCTGACCCAGAGAGTGTTGGTGTGCACTTGTAGTCCCCACTACTGGGGAGGCTGAGGCAAAAGAGCAACTGTAGCCTGGGAGTTCAAGGCCAACTGAGCAAAACAATGAAACTTAGAGAGAAAGAAGAAAGGGAGAGGGAGGTGGCAGAGAGAAAGAGAGGACGTGGGGGGAGGGAGGGGAAAAAAAGAACAAACACCATTCTGATGTCTTTTATTGAAAAGACACTGGAAAAATCCTGGCCCAGTGAGTAGCCCTGCACCAGACAGCTGCAACGCTTGCTGGCACCTGAGGACAGCTACCCACCTGCACATAACCAGTTCTGGGCTTCCAGCAAGTTGCACCTTTTGCAAATCTGACCTGTTCTGAGCTGACTCTGAGTCCTGAGCCCCAACCTCAACCTCTCCTGACCCCTGAGCTCCTCCTTACTAGCCTTTGCTTTCTCCTGGAGCTGCCGTAAAAGCCAGAGCAGAAGGAACCCTCGGCCCCTGCTCAGGCAGGTGTGCTGGGATGCACAAAGGATAGTGACAGTCACAGGATTCAGGCCCTGGTCCCAAAAGGGAGAGGCAGGCCACTCTAATGTCAGAACCACTTGTGTGGCCAAGGGTGCGCAGGTGGCTAAACCAGCCTGGTCTGGTATGCCCATTGCACGGACTCACACCGTCAACTACCTCCAAATTCACATCTGTGGAGAAGGTGAAACAGAAGCACAGAGAGGGGCAACGTTTTTGAAGAGTCACATTGCCTCTCCCTGTGCCACACCGGATCCAGCCGATCAAAGCAGAGACGTCAGACCCAGAAGGACCTTGTCAGCCAGAGTTAGATGAGACCAGGTGAGGGCCCAGAAGCCTTCCTGCAAAGTGGGAAGGCCGTCACTGTCCAAGCTGTCCACGTCACTGCTCAGCACAGCTGCTCCAATGCCACGCCAGGCCACCCTGCTGGATTGTGGCCCATCTCCCCTATACGCGGCCAGGAATGGACAAAGCCCACTCTGTGTCCTTCTTATCTGGTACCAGGGTGTGGAGGGGATACCGTGGGGGTCGCGTTCTTGCCAGGAGAGGGTGGAGTGTGGAGTGTGTTCTTCCAGAACCTGCTGGACAGCCTTGCTCCCCCTCCCGCCCGGCTCCCTGCGGGACACCTGGAGGATTTCAGGAGCACTTTCACCCTTGGATCAGGAAAATCCACAGTGCATCCAGGAACCCTGGAAACAGCCCACGAAGAAAAGAAACCACGCCATGAGATCTGGGGCTTCTAGATCACCGGGGGAGATCATGTAGAGGGCTCAGGGCAACCTCCCTGCCCCGTGTCAGCCCTTACAGAGGCCAAAACCTACTTTCAAAGCATCCACCGGTCTGACATCTCGTAATAAGTGGCCTCCATTTTAGTCTTACAGGGCCCGAAACCCAGATGAAATCTGGGTAGGAGAGGGGAGCATGCTTGGGACAGCAGGCAGTTAAGGTGTGCAGAGCCGGTCATGCATTCTGGGTTCCACGGTGCTTTTGGTAGTAGGAGGGCGCTGAGGCAGGAGTCTGAGCACGCCCTGGAGGCAAGAGTTTGGGTTTTGTCCCCGCGCGGCCACCGGCCATAAAGCGATCTGGTGTTGCCACCGGGCTTCAGTTTACGCATCTGTAGGATGGGAACGCTGGAGGCATTCCGGGAGGTTAAGGGGGCGGAGCTCGCGCACGCTCAGCACCGGGCGCGGGGCGAGGGGCGAGGTATCGGGTGTGCATGGATGCTGGCTCCCGCGTTCTGAGGTCCGACCGGCCTCCGCCGGGGAACCCCGGTCCCCGCCGAGCGCGCGGCCCGTTCTCGATTGCTGGGCGCAGGGGCGCCTCCGCCGGGTGCGACTTCCCGGCCCGCAGGGGAGGGTTCGGCGGCGCGGCGGAGGAGGCCCGAGCCGAGGCCGCGGCTGCCCGGGCCCGCCTGACCCTCGAGGGGGTCGCTGTTGCCTCGCACATCCCTCCCTCGCTCCCTGCCTGCGTCCCTCCCCGACGCTCCCGCCGCGTCCGCCTTTTGTTCGCGGAGCCGCGCGCCCCCGAGCCGAGGCGGCGGGGCGGGGAGCTGGCGGGGCTGCGCGGGGGGCGGGCCGCGCCGGGCGGAGCCGGGGCCCGGGCTGCAGCCGGACTCGGAGCCCGGGGCGGCGAACGGCGTGCAGGCGGCGGAGGCCCGGTTGCGCTCCGGGGGCGCGGCGAGGCCGAGGGGGCGGGCGCCGGGCGGAGCCGCAGCCGGAGCCGGGGTGCCTGGAGGCGGTCGGGCCGTTCGCTCCGCGCGCAGAGCTGTGCAGAGAGCGCCCGACGGGGAGCTGGGACGGAGCGCAGGCCCCAGGCTGAGGGAGCCGGAGAGCAGGCGCGGCCCGAATCGCCGGAGCCGCGCCAGGACCCTCCCCAGGGACGCCGAGGCCGGGCGGGCGCGGGCCATGCGCGCCGCGCGCTGAGGCCGCGAGAGGCCGCGATGGAGGCGCCGGCGGTGGAGCTCCCGACGCGGGGCGGCGGGCCTCCGCCCGCGCCGGCCCCGGAGAGGAAGAAGAGTCACCGCGCGCCGTCGCCGGCCAGACCTAAGGACGTGGCCGGCTGGTCGCTGGCCAAGGGCCGCCGCGGCCCAGGCCCGGGCGCCGCTGCCGCCTGTAGCGCCGCGTCCTCAGCAAGGCCAGACAAGAAGGGGCGCGCGGTGGCGCCCGGGGTGCGGGGCGCAGGGGCTCGAGTGGCTGGGGTCCGCACCGGGGTCCGTGCCAAGGGCCGCCCCCGCCCAGGTGCGGGCCCTCGCCCGCCGCCGCCGCCGCCCAGCCTCACCGACAGCAGCTCGGAAGTGTCCGACTGCGCGTCGGAGGAGGCGCGCCTGCTGGGCCTGGAACTGGCGCTGAGCAGCGATGCCGAGTCGGCGGCCGGGGCCCCGGCGGGGACCCGCACTGGGCAGCAGCCTCAGCCCGCACAGGCCGCGCAGCAGTCTCTGCGGCCCTCCGCCTCCCCGGAGGAGCCGTCGGTGGCCGCGTCGTCCGTGGGGAGCAGCCGCCTGCCGCTCAGTGCCTCGCTCGCCTTCTCCGACCTCACCGAGGAGATGCTGGACTGCGGGCCTGGCAGCTTCGTGCGCGAGCTGGAGGAGCTGCGCTCGGAAAACGACTATCTTAAGGTGGGGGCACCGAAAGGTTAGGGGGACGCGGGTTGTCATGGCCCTTTTCCCACTAAACAATCTGGGGACCGCCCTGAGATCAATTTAGGGCTTGCTCCCCCCCTCTCCACTTTATTTGGGAAGCCTTCTGCTGAAAATGGACTTGAATAGGACACTTTTCAGGGGACTGTGATCTGAGGAGGGGAATTTGAAGGATGCTTAGATGTGGGGGTCGGTGGGCAGTGAGGGGTTGGACCTCGCTTCAAGCCATGGGAGTCCCGCCCCCAGGCCAGCACGCTGTGGCTGTGGGTTGTGGAGGCGCTCCTTTTTGGGACAAGCATTGGTTGAGCAGGCTGCCAGGGAAACCTGTGGCCATCGCCTGCCAAGGAAGGGTAGGAACACCATTCTGAGTCTTTTTGCAGGGCTTCCCCAGCATAGGCTAGTCCCCGCCTGCCTTTCAGGGCGGTTCCAGTTTGAAAACGTGACATCTGGGAACATCCCCTTGGCTAGCATCCACTTCCGCCCAGTCTAACGGTCCTACAGCCTGGGAGGTTGATGTCATGGGAGAACCGGTTCTGAAGCAGCTTTCCAAGTTGGAGAGTACTGTCTTCTGTCCTCTCTGCTGCAGGTCTTGAATCGCCACTGCCCCACCGACCCCTCTTGGTCACTGTATGGGGCCTTCCCTTGTTCCCAGAGGGAGAGGGAAGCTGCGTTCCTGAGCGGGGCATTCCCTGAGGACGTGTGGGGGCCTGGGACTTTCCCAGGGGAACAGGCTTTGCCCTGGGCTTTTCAGTGGACATGAGCTCCTCCGAGTGTGGGCCAGCCTGCATTGCCTGCTACCTGCCACCAATGTTAGCTGCAGGGATAGTCCGGCTCTCGTGTGTTGACTTCGTTCTGGAAAGCTGGAATCATAGGCTGTACTGCCACTGGCCAGTCACGGTTTTGAAAGACTGAAATGTTGCCTGCACTTGTCGGTTGATGGCTTGGCACAGCACCCAGAGTGCCCCTGGCTGAGAGCCAGGGAATTAACAGCACTGCTGATTTATGTCTGCCCAAAGCACTTAACTTTGCTGTATGGTGCTTTTAGCCAAAGGTTTGTCCTTCCTTAACGAGTGTTGGGGTGTCTCTCTGTTGTGACTCTCCTCACATGTGTTCAAAAAATACGTCTAAATAGGGCAGGGTCTGTCTGAAGGGAGATAACCTGTCCTTTCAGCCTCAGACCTTTCCTCAGGCCAGGCCTCAGTTTCCTCATCTATTAAGTGGGAAGATGAGTCTTCCCCAAGGCTCCCTTTAGTGTGGAGGAGCAGAGGTTCTGTCAGCCCTTGTAATCCTCCCAAGCCACTTGTGACACAGCACGTGGAAGGTGGTCAGGGGAGGGAGAGGATGAGTAGAAAGAGGACCTTTGGGGCCTGCTCTCTGGTTGCTTCCAGTGGCTTCCCGTACTCCCTGAAGCCCTCACGCTCACTGCTCACTTGGCAGAGGAGGGAGGGGTCACATGCTTTGCATCAGATTCTCTTCATGCATCCACTCCTGTGGGCTCCTGTTCCATCCTACGGGGTCATCATGTAGAACCCCAAAGTCTGGCTGGGCCACGTGTGGCTGTTTAGAAGGGTAAGTGGTCCTAGGAGTTTGGCAGTTGAGCCTGTGGTCTCACAGGGCCCAGCACCCCTGGGACAGACTGTGCCTGGACCAGGGCCGAGCCTCAGTTTCTACCATCTGCTCAGTTGTCCAGGCTTCTTTCCTGAGTCTCGGGCCACTACTGGAGCTGGGATTTGTAGCTTCCCTGACTGATCTTGGGAAAGTTACTTAATGTCTCTTAATGACCCGTTTCCTCACATGTGAACGTGGGACGGTCACACACCTTCCATGGTAAGGATTCAAAGGATTCAGTAATGTGTTTAGACACAGCTGGGGTGCCTGGCACACAGACAATTTCAGATGGCAGCAGCCGGGAGCAGTGCTACCCTCAGGAGGTGTGGGGAACACCTGGGGTGTGGGTTCTGGGGTTGTGTAGAGTCGTGCCTCCTCCCGCCCGACAGGCTGAACGCTTTCTCCTCGCCTCTCATTCATTCACTTATTCAGCACCTGAATATAGAGCCTTCTATATAGAGCCTTCTGGGTACTAGGGCAGATCGAGGGTTAGAGCTGTGAATGAGGCTGAACTTTTGAAGGAGCCTCGAGGAGACCAGGGTTAAACAACAGTCCCAGAATAAAGCATAGCACAGATCGTGGTAGGGTGGAGAAGGTTAAGTGTGCCAAGAGCACGTGAGCGTAGAGCCAGGGCTCAGGGAGGCCAAGAGCTGGGGTGATGCTGAGCCAGCTGATAAGGAGGCTCAGTGAGAACATTCCAGGCAAGAGGAGGCTGGAAGAATGGCATTGGGGCCAGAGAAGGGAAGGAGGTATGTGAGGGAGGTGAACAAGGGCAGGTTGCACGCGTTCTTGCTGTGTGTACTTGGTCCGGTCCCTTGACTCCTCTCGAGTTTTATTTATCCGGCTGCCAAACTCACAGAAGCAAAACGAAGACTGATTATGGGCCATAAGTGCAGGTCTTGGCCAGCAGCATGGTGGTGTTAATACTGTAGACAGGAAACTGAGCCAGAGCCCGGAAGGGACCTGTTCCAGGTCTCCCAACAGTCACGGGGTGGAGTAAGAGTCTGTGAAGCTCCTGATGCATTTCTTGTCCCTCTGGTCCACTCAGTTTGTGATATACAGAAATAGGGTAACTGGGGAAAGACTCCAGATAGCCAGCGTGTCCAGTGTAGGCTGATTAGGGGTGGAGGGGAGGAGAGCTGAGCCGATGGGTGGTCCTGTTCAAGCTCCTCTCCCAGCTGGGCATGAAGGGACACAGAGCTGTCAGCTAGGGAAGGACTCTTCAGTGGCTGCTGTTCTCCCAGATCTCCTGGCTCCCCCATCTTGTGAGGCCCTGCCCTGGAGTCCAAGTGCAAAAGTAAATGGGACAACTGTCTTCGTAGAGAAGCTAGTGAATTTTTCAGAGGCTGCATGACCTGGGATATTTTCATACAGACATAGGGTTTGTGGAAAGCAACTTGTAAACAGTCCAAAATGTTAGTGGCTTTGATTTCTTGAGGAATGTTTGGGGGAGATTTATATGGTGGCTATAGTCGAGCCGCCTGGACTTGGGTCCCTGCTAGCCAAGAAAGTCTGAAAGTTACGGACCGTTGACGTTGTATGACTAGAGATGCTGCTTTATCTACAGAATAGACACACGGACTGTTTGACCTTCAAAGCCCCAGCAGTCTGAGGTCACCCACAACCACTGAAAGTTACCTGTCTGCCCTGTTGTGAGGTCAAGCTAGGAACTCACTGGTGGGGATGGCACAGAGAAATGGAGCCCAAAGCCGAAGCCCTGGCTTTGAGACCTAACATCCGTTTGCTGTGTGGCCACGGGCAAGTCACTTGGCCGTGTTGAGATTTCTTTTTTCATCTGTATGCTTTCCTGGACAATCTCAAAGGGTTGTTTTCAGCAATTGTGGAGGTATGAATAGGCAAGAAAACATTTTACAAGCAGTGAAATCCCACACCTCACAGGGAACTGTGATTACTGTTAGCCAGTGAGCAGACAGGATGTCTGTCTGTGGGCTCATTCTTGGAGGAACTAGAAAAGCCAGGAGGATGGATTTCCTTAGCTTTAGAATACTAATAAATCGGGAGCTGCTGCAGGGACAGCAGAAAGGTGTGATTACATTCCCTGCTGTGTGCATGGCTGCTGGCTCCCTGCCTTCCTGAACATTCTGCACATGTGTTTGGGGTGCTGGCAGCCTAGATGTCTGTTGAGAAGGACCCAGAGGAAGCACTTCATTGATCCCATTTGCCATTATACAGATGTGTAAATGGAGGCTCCAGGTCTGTCCTCAGCCAGGATTCCAGCCCCCTTGGTCTAACTCAGGGCCCTGTTTTTTCCTACAGTGTGACCAGTGTGATTAGCTGCCAGTCACTAAGTGTGTCTAATCTGAGACATGGGTTGGTGAGAAGATGGCCTGACGTGGGCCAGGCTCTACACTAAGATTTGTAGGGGACAACTAGTGCATAAGACAGGCTGAGGCCTGAAGCCTGCAGGTGGGATGAAGGTGTGTGTGTGTCCCTGTTTGAGCAGCTGTGTGTCCTAGGGGATAGGCAGGCCTGCTCAGGGCTGAGGGACCCCGAAGGGCTCAAGGGCCCATCCTGGTCATCGCTCTTCTCTAACCTGCTTGCATCTGTTCATTCATTCATTGTGTGTTTTCTGAGTGGCTCCCGGGTGCCAGGCTGTACCACAGGCCGCTTGTGGAGGTCTTCTATTTTCAGCTTCTGGACCCTGCAGGGGAGACGGTTCCAGTGCATCGCTGGATAGGGGAGAAGGCTGGTTCCTGCCCAGAGTCCCAGCCTCCCCATGGGATGGAGCGGCAGCCTGGAGGAGGCTGTTTCAAATCTTGGGACTCTTAAGAATCCTCAGCTGTTTGCCTGCCACAGCGGGAGGGGCAGCTCCTGCTAGATGGAAAATGTGAGGCAGTGGCTGTATGGCCTTGGATGAGGAGCAGCTAGCATTCTTTGCAGAGGAGCTGGGTGCACAGTGTCTTGTACTCACAAATACACACACGCGTTCACAGCTCAGGCTCAGAGACTTAAGCCATGCAGTCTCATGGACTCAGGGAAATACTGATGCTGTGGGCTTCAAGAAGTGTGGCTGAAGCCCACACTGAGACGAACACAGCCCTGTATTAGTGCCCCCACCTCCTGCCTCCCCAATTCTCGCCATCAAGGAAGCCCCAGCCTTGGAAACAGCCTCATCTGAGCCCCTCACCCTCCTAGGCACACTCAGATGTGTCCCAGAGATGGGCGTGCAGCCTGGAGATGCTATCAGGTGTGTTGGAAGAGCTCGCATTCATGAGCACACATACAAACCCACACAGATGTGCACATGTGCCAGCCCTCACAGAAAGCCATAGGTCCACCTGTGCCAGGTGGCAGACACCTGCTTACCACCTAGGTGCCCCCACTGCCTCTTCCCCAAAGAGCAACAGACTTGCGCACTTACCTGAGGCTCAGCAGACACCCACTAAGGAGTCACCTCCGAAGACATTCAAGTAGATATGACACGAGGTCACATATGCATAAGCTGGGACACAGGCACAGACTGTACGAATGTCAAGCATGTAGCATTTGCAGAACCAGCATGTATGCACGCGTGCACAAACATAGGCACGCATGCTTGTGCATACCAGCTGGATCATACCGAGACACAGGAAATCTGAGTTTGTTTCCTAGGAGCTGATCTGTACAAACTCCTACTGTTTTTGGCTGCCCTGCAGGCTTCCTTCCCAGGGTGCTGGAAATGATGAGTATGGCCAGGGGACTGATTTTGTAACCTTGTGGATTTGAGGGTCCCAGAGCCTGGCTGGGACTGGGTGGCAGTGGATGCGGGCTGGCAGGTGCCCAAGTCAGGAGAAGCTGTGCCAAAAATCCCTGGACTTCTGAGGCCAGGCGCTTAGAGCTGGGTCTGTATGGGGCCCAGTAAGATGGACAGATGTCAGATGTCAGCCTGCCCAGAGGAGGAACATGCCTTCAGGCAACTCCTAGCTAATCTCCTAGGAATTTCCTGCTTGCCCTCTCTCCCCATTCCCTCTGTCCTTGCTGCTGCTTATTGTCCTACTGCTCCCATCTGTAAAGGGTGCCCAGCTCTGGCCAGCGGAGGTGTCAGGCACTCGGGAGGGGCGGGGCGGAGGTCCTGGAGGAGGGGACATTGCAGTTGAGTGGAACCCTGAGTGGCCACCTTGGAGCCCAGTTCCCAGAGTAGTCCCTGCTGCCTTAGACGAACACAGTACAAGAAGTATGTGTGATTACATGAAAGTCAGGGCAGGCTGTGGAGGTGGGCTGCAGGCTGGGCCGGAGCTGAGATGGCCATGGGTGGGGTTCTGAGAGGGGAGCTGAGGCTGCCTCGGGGCCCCTGCTTTGTCTTTATACAACTTTAGCACTGGGTACAAGGAACCTGGCTGACTCAGAGTTGTGGAGGAGGAGAGAATAAAGGTTGGAGGGTCTCATGCATTCTCTGTCCTTGGGGTCAAGGACATTGTCACCTCCTCCCTATTTATGGTCTTCCTGTGTAAGTTCCCTCACCACACCTCAGTCTTCCTGCTTATAAATGGGAATGCAGCCCCTTTCTCAAAGCACTGGGAGGCTTGGGGTTCAGTTGTGTGGTATGTTCAGCACCATCCTGGGCACAGGGGAAAGGAAGGAGCTCACATGTCGTGTAGGCTGTGGGTCAGCCGGAGACCCCAAGAGAGGAACTAAAAGCTGGACAGGCAGCCAAGGTTCTTCCTGTGGTTGTTCCCCGCCCTCCACACGCATGACCTCATCTGCAGCCCTATTCGCTCCCCTGGGTGCTGGGAAGAGAGCCAGAGATGAACGCATTCTGGGCTGGGCTGGCCTGGTGCCTACTGGGCCCCCAGGGTAGCACGACTTCTGCATTCGCTGACTGCCCTGCAGGGTGACGGGGAGTAGAAGGGATGGGAGCGGCCCATTTCCCTGGGTCTGCAGGTGTGAGAGCAGCAAACCTAGGCTAGAGTCCTGTGTGCTTTCCCCCCCTAACTTGTCCTTTCTGAGCCTTAGTCTTACTTGTGAAATGGGGATAGTGATGGTATCTGCCCTTGAGTTGCTGTAGCAGGGATATCAGGAGATTGGGCTGATCAGTCGTCATTCACACAGTCTTGGTCCTCACCCTCAGCATTACCAAGCTCTGGTCCTTGGCAGCAAGGCTTGTGCATGGCCCTGGATGTGGCTCTGTGGGTCTTGGCCAGGCTGGCGGCTGGGAGGGATGCATGGAGCTGAACTGCATTGTGGGTACTTCAGGACGCATCTCCCCCTGCAGGCCCACACCCTGCCTCCCACTGTCTGGGTCCCCCTCCCTGGTGCCTAAAGCTGGTGTCAGAGTTAACTGGACACCTTTGCTAATGGAGAAGCACCTTGGGGTCCTGCATGCTGGGTGGAGTGGATGTTGTCCCATTGCCTGGCCACAAAGAGAAGGCAGGCAGTCTGGGCCTGCTTACTCCTCAGGTCCTGATCACCTGCGCCAGCCTCTTCCTGTGGCCCTGCCCTGAGGCCAAGCAAGGCTTGTGCGGTCCTCCCACCTGCTACAGCCGGGTTTCAAGCTGTGCCTGTCCACAGGCTGCTGCTGCAGGCCCGTCCGGTGCGTTTCCCCTTTGAGCTGTGCCCTGGCCTCTCCTTGCTCTTCACTGGTTTCTGCCTCCCTCTGGGTTCAGCCTCAGCAGTTGCTCTGGCTCCTCGTGGCCCCTGTGTTAGACAGACATCTTAGAGCTTCTCGAAGGCGACTCTGGGGCATGTTCCCAGCTATGATTACATTATTAATCAGGAAACAACAGGTTTCCCATCAGCCCTTCCTCCTTGTTATGCCCCAGAGCAGCAACCTTCCGAGGTACGTAGCCCCTTCCAACAACTACACAAGTATAAACTGAAGCCCCGAAAGGTTGAGATGCTTTGCCGGCAGTCACACAGAAAGTAAGAACAAAGATGAAGGTTTTGTGGTGCTTTATCTGGGATGCTCAGCAAGGGGGTGGCAGGAGCAAAGGCACAGGTGCTGGGGTGTCACAGACGTCAAGCTGACCAACCCTGAGCTGCATTCTCGATTCCTGGAGCCATCTTCCCTTCCCAGAGATCTCACCTCCCTGCTCTGTTAGAGACTTGGCTGCAGCCCAGAGGCCGCTGGGGGTTGTTTTCAACATATCCAAAGCTGCCTTCCTTCCTGTTCACATGGTGAGGCCTGCAGGGCCTCTGACAGCCACTCATCACCGAGAGGGAGGCCAAACGGGGCAGTGACAAGACGATGTCTAGGTGGATCCCTACCCCCGACACACACACACAGAGTTGTCCACATATACACATCCACACAGACACCTCTCTGACGGGAAGCATCTGTGTCATGCACAGAGCTGCACAGACCTGGAGGCCGGCTCCTGGCCCTCTTCCCGAACCTCCATTTGCTCCTCTGTAAAGCGGGAATAAGATAGTCAATAGCAGCACCCTCCTCGAAAGGGTCACCCTTGAGCGAGAGATAGTGACTGTTTGGGCTCTGCCTGGTCTCTGGCACACAGCAAATCCTGGTGAACGTGAGCTGTTACTGTCTCCATCCCATCTTAGGGACTCGTCTAGTCTCATTTACAATAGCTCCACTAGACCCGAGTGCTGGTGGTGCCGTCAGCGTGTGCTCTTGGGTCACACATGGGCTCTACGAACTCAGAGTCCTCACTTACCTAGGAGCTACCTGGGATACAGGGAGATGCCCGTGTGCCTGGTCTGTGCCAGGCTCCAAGTCTTCCTGCTGGTGATCCCTGACGTTGGCTATGTGGGGCCAGGACCCTCTGTAGGTCTCTGGCAGTCAGCAGCCTCCGTGCCCATAGCTGCAGGGCCATTGAGTGTTCCAGATGCCTGGCTGGGCCCACCTTCCTTCTGCAGGACCTTTGACCCTAAGGGTCCTGAAACGAGTCCATCTTCCGCCCATGGAGCTAAGCTAGATGGATTGAGCTCTGAGCTGGCAAACAGGAGCCCAGGGGCCCTTCCTGTGTGACACTGCAGGTGTCCCTATCTCTCCTATAGGCCTCACTGTCCTCTGTGAAAGGATGGAATCTTTGGGGTCCCCCCACAGTGCCTGTGCATGAGTGTTAGCATTTGAGCTGAGAGGAAGGAGAGCCTTTTGTGGTCCCTGCTTGGGCTCTAGGTACAATGATCTCATCTGGAATCTTGACAGACCCCTGGGAGGCCAGCAGAAGGGACAGCAGATGGCTGCCCTGGCCCCTTGGGTGGGACTGGCATGCTGCTTCTGTGGCTACTGTGGCCCACCCTGCTGGCCAGTTATTCTGGGCCTGGGATAAGTGGATAGGGCCAGGGCTAAGGACAAGTGGCCTGGAGCCAGGGTGCCAGATGGACTAGCAGCCTGGGCTTTGCCCGAGGGAGGGCCTGTGGTGGTCAGGCCGTGTGGAGAAGAGGGCTGGGCTGGTCTCCTGTTTCCATTCTGAGCCCACAGCTCAGCTCTGTCCCTCCTAGGTCCACTGACCATCAGCTAGTTAGGCCTCTGGGGCCTGGGAAGAAGAGATCCATTTTGGTCTGGTTTGGAGGCTGCTCCCTCAGTGTTGATGGGCTGGGGTCTGACCTTTCCACAGACATTAGCTTCCCAGACTCAGAGAATGGACACAGACGTGGCAGTGCTGACCAGAAGTGGCTTGCTGCAGTGAGTGCAGTGGGACAGTCACCCTACCCCCTGAGGCCTGTCTGTTCATTCTGCAGCTATCATGCCACCGCTGTGTGTGCCAGCATGGCCCTGGGCTCCACCCGACAATTACATCCTAGTGGTAGAGACGTCTCACAAACAGACAAAATGTGAGTATCACATAAGCTTGTGATGCCTACCATGAAAGGAACAAAAGGTGAAGACGGGTGCACTGGGCCTCACGGGAGGCGTCTCCGAGGAGGTGGCAGGAGGTGGCCTCCCTGCAGAGGTTCGTGGAGATGGGGAGCTGCGCAAGGGGAAGGGCAGAGAAATCCTGCCAAGGGGGTGGTGGGCGCAGAGTCTTGGAGGAAGGTGTCTTGAATTCAGCCAAGGGAAGATGTGTAGGAGATGAAGGTGAGAGGTGAGCAGAGGTCAGCCCAGTGGAACCGGTACCTCTGTGACAGAATTGGGGTTTCGTTATGAGGGTAGTGAAAAGTCCACCGCCATGGAGGTTTGGCTGTGCTTTGCCTCTTGGTGTTTTGGTTTTGTTTTTTTTGTTTGTTTTTTAGGTTTTTTGAGACAGGGTCTCGCTTTGTAGTTCAGGCTGGCCCTGAACTCAGCCTCAAACTCACATCACAGCAATCCTCCTGCCTCTGCCTCCCAAGTGCTGGGATTACAGGCGTGAGCCACCACGCCCGGCACTGTGGTATGTGGTGCTGATTGCTGCTGGGGTGAGTCTCCACGCCCCGTATTGTTATGTGGTTACCAGGGATTGAACCCAGGCCCTTGCGCTTGCAAGACAGGTGCTGGAACCACTGAGCTAAATCCCTGGCCCTTGGTGTTTTGGTTTTGAGCATGTGAAGCCGGAACTCTGTACTGAGCTACACCCCAGCCCAAGTCATGTGTATGGAGCCATAACTTACATGTATAAAATTAATTTCAATGAATGTATCTAGGTCTGTAACCATCTCCCTAATAAAGAGAGAGACCAGGGATGTGGGAAGAGTTCAGAAGAGCCTTTGCCTGGTGTATGCAAAGCCTGGGTTCCAGTCCCCTCCCTAGCCTCTTGCCCTTAGAAACCTCATATCCTGTTGGTTCCCTCCTGACCCCTCAGGGATAGCTGGGGGCTTTCCTGGGTCGGACCACTTATTGTCACTTGCTTCATTTCTGCAGAGGGACCTCATGTTTGGTCACTTATCTCCCACAGGGCAATTCCATCTTTCCAAGTGTCTGCCGTCACATACAAGGGTCCCCAGAGGACCCCAAATCTAAATTTCCTCCTTCAGTCCTCATTGTATAGATTTTATCAACTCAACGTTTGTACAAGTTTTTTGCAGAAGAACATGTAAAATGTGGTTCAGAAGTGGAGCTCTGCTGCTTTTGCTTTCTGTCCCGAGGGTGGACATAGGGTCTAGGGTTGCAGCCCAGACCTCACAGAGCAGGCAGCTTCGGAGGAGACAGAGGTCTCTTCTGATTTTGTGTCATGGCCTCCTTTAAGATGTCTGCCAAAAAGGACTTTCAAGATAATGTTTTTACATTTTTAACATGAAATACAAAGGAGATACAATATATTGAAACACAATTATTAACATGCTACAGTTCTGAAATAGTACTGTGCATGTTTATTAACTCATGAACTCTGATAGCAGATCTGTTAGCTACTGTAATTTCAAATACTGATGAATGTAAACAATATTTTGACATTTCAGCAATAACTGTTACAGGATATGAAAATATCTGTGATTTCTTTTGGTGGCAAAGTCAGGTGCTGCTAACAAAACCCTGGCTTGTTCCTTGGGTTCAGAATAGAAGGAAATCCCAATTTTTAGTTGGAGTCATGGCCAAGTTTATGGACTCTGTACCATGATTCAGGGTCAGGGTCCTAAGGGCAGTGCTCTGTTTTGCCTGGAGGTCTCTGGCCCAGCTGGATGGCCTTGGGCACGAACACCATCTTCTCTGAGATTCTCTGTAGCCCTTCGTCTATAGAACAGGGATGAGGATTCCTGGCTCGCCTGGCCCAGGGCTTTCTGCTAGGACCCGGGAGATGATTCTGACGGAATGTCTTTGTAAGCTGTGCAGCACTGTGCTGGCCTTCAAGCCCGGCTATTATTAGCAGCAGTGTGAGCTCATCTTGAGCCCTATGGCCTAGCCTGGACCCAGAGACTCTTCCTGGCCAGTTCCCCAGGACTCCTGGGACTAGCCGTGGCAGGAGTGTCTCTGAGAAGCGCTTCTGGCGGACAGCCCCTGAGGATCGCTGAGGTGGACAGAGGCATTCTGTGGGCAGTGGGGGGAGGCTTCCTGGACAGACACCCAGCTCGCCTTCCTTGAGTGGCATGGATGTCACGGAGCAACTCAGGATCTGCCTAGGCCTCTGCCCTTTTGTCACAGGCCTGGAACTGGGACTAGGAGGGCTCACTGCCTGGCTGTGGAGAGAGACTACAGGCAGCAGTTGTATTTGTATTCAATCTTTCTTTACTAATTTGTCTCTCCACAGTCCGTCCTGGGCCATATTGGGGACCAGCCTGGGGGAAGGCAGAATTGAAAATAGACTAGTACAGGGCCGGGGAGTTAGCTCAGTGGTTCCGGCGCCTGTTTCGCAAGCGCAAGGACCCGGGTTCGATTCCCCGGTAACCACATAACAATACTGGGTGTGGACCCACACCCAGCAGCAACCAGTACCACATACCACAGTGCCAGGCGTGGTGGCTCACGCCTGTAATCCCAGCACTCGGGAGGCAGAGGCAGGAGGATTGTGATGTGAGTTTGAGGCTGAGTTTAGGGCCAGCCTGAACCACAAAGTGAGACCCTGTCTCCAAAAAAACCTAAAAAAAAAAAAAAAAAGAAAAGAAAATAGACTAGTACAACCTAAAGTTATTAGCACAAGGGGACCTTTGAGAATAGTGTGGGGTCTGAATCAGATTAGAAGAGGAGAGAATGTTCTGGAAAAGAGCAGTCTGGCAAAGGCTATGGCTGAGGAAATGAGGGATGAGCCTGAGTAAACCTGGAGAACACACGGATACAGTGGCCTGGCCCAGGGCTACTCACCCTGTGGGGAATCCAGCTCCATTTCTCCTTTGTTGGAGCAGATCTGCAAAATCAGGAGATTTTCAGCTCCTGCCTCACCAGGTTAATAATGCACGTATGCGCCTGGCCTGGAGCTGGAGCTAGGAAGGAGTGGTAGTCATTTTTTCAGTTGTGGTGGATTTGAGGGCTGGGTGCAGGGGCAAGACTAACTGAGGAGACAGAAAACTACCTCCTTTTTTCTAATGTCCTCCAATGAACAGGCATTGACTGCTGATTAGAGCAAAACAAACCTTGAGAAAGGGAAATGCTGGCTGGCTCCACAGCAGAGCGGAGCCGGTGGCAGGGGAGGTGCCATGTCTCTGTCCCCTACTTCCCCTTCCATCCCCTAGTGCTGTTTGGCTTAGAGATTCAGGGTGCGCTTTAGGGGCAGCCCTAGGGGAAAACAGGACAGACTATGGAGGGGCTTGTGGGCTGTGCCTGGTTTGGCCCTCTTTCCCAGTTTCTTTAGCGTGGTCTTTGGCCCCCCACACTCTGAGGTGGAACTGACAGGCAGAATGACGTTTTGTGTCTTTGGTGGAGGATGAGATTTGGGGTTCCTCCCATGTTTGGAAAGACTCTAACCACCTTGCCCTAGTAGCCGCTAGTCCCACTGCGCCAGTGGACTTTGACCTGGCAGCCCCTTCCCCACCCCCACCTCAGGCGTGCAGTCGCCAGTCTCTGCTGCCCACGTCCCAGCAGACGCCTGTGCAGGCCACAGGCCCGCTTTTGTCAACTCATCCCCTCCTGTGGGCCGGTGCCAGGAGGGACTGGCCCGTATTCTGCCTGCAGCTGGGACAGGCCCCCTCCCCAGAGCCCCCCTCCCCCATCCTGGGAAAGACTGACGTGGCTGCAGCAGCCTGTTTGTCAAAACTGGCCTGTGGTGAAGGGCAGGCTTTGAGGAGACAGCTGCTCGTGTGCAGAGACCATTGGTTCATTCACTGCTTCAGTGGATGCTTGTTGAGACCCTGCCTGTGTCAGGCCCAGGGTGGGGGACTTGGGACTCTTTTGCCCTTTTAGGGAAAAAAAGATAGAAATCCCTTGGTGTTTCTGATTTAGTATGTTTGGGATGAGCATGAGAATTTCTAGCAAGTTCCTCAGCTGATGTTACTTCAGAGTCCGTACTTTGAGAGCCACTGTAATTCAGGACCCAGTGCAGGAGTTACGCGTGATTTATGTTTTCTGTATTTTCAAAACTTTCTATGATTGCATTTTACTTTTATAAGTAGAAAAATCAATTATTGGGCTAGAGAGATAGCTCAGTAGTAGACCACTTGCTTTGCATGCATAAGGCCCTGGGTTCAATCTCCAGCCTCACACAAAAAAGAAAACTCAGTTACTAAAACATGCAGTTTTCCAAAACGACTCCAATCATCGGGGTATGGAGAGAGGTGTGTGTGGGGAGAGGTCACTTCTCATATTCTAAGTGTTACACATCTGTTGCCAGGTTCACATGGGGCCATAATTAGTGTGTCCTGGTGGGTGACATAGGACAGTCCCATTGGGTGGTACAGGCTGCTTGGTGGGATAGTTGTGCAGGCACCGTCAGTGGTTCGGAGTGGGAGCTGCTGATATGGCCCCACGTCAGGACCTGTGTTACTTGCATTTCCTCTGGGGCTCACTCTGCATGTGAGGCCCACCATGTCCTCTACATGAGTGGGCCTTGTTGGTGTGACCGGAAGAAGAAGTGAGGTGCTAGTAAGTGGCACAGCAGGGATTTGAACCCAGGCCTGGGTGGCCTCAGCCGGCTTGGGCTGAGCCACCTCCCTGTGCTTGTAGGGTGCTGCTTCCTACATGCTGCCTTCCTCCGGCAGCTGGCCTGGCCCCTGCTCCCCTCACTTCCTCATTTCTCCAGCTGATGTCACTGACGGTGCCATTTCCTTTTCCACTTCTGGCCTGTCCGCCTGGCCCGGTGGCTGGAAGTCTGTGTATTTGGGGTGGAGGTGGTCCTGGTGCAGTGGCTCTTCTGCTGCTGCTGCTGATAGGCAAGATCACCCACCTTGGGGTGCCACTGAGTGTACCCCAGGGGAGAGGCCATGGGGGGAGGGAGGGCTAAGCCCTTCATTGACGGCAGAGTGAGAGCGTCCGTGGGATTTAGAGAAGCAGTTGTCACCTCTGTCTTCCTCTCCTGGGGGTCAGTCTGCCTGAGAAATGACCCAGGAGCCGAGCAGACGCACGTGTGGAGTTCATTCAGCTTCTCGCTGAGCCTGCTGTCCTGCCTCAGCCTCCAGGGTGCTGGGTTGACAGGCGTGAGCCGTCACACCTGACACCTGTTTTTTTGGAGAAGAGGGCTGTGCCATTCAGGACCTCTCGCTCTCCAGACCTGGCCTCCTCTCCTCTGCTTTGGGAGCCCTCACCCCATGCCCGCATTCCCTCAGTGCCAGCCTTGGTGCTTTCTCTGACAAGCCCTCACTCCCTAAGACTCGGTTTCTGTTTTCAATGCACAGTCTTACTTAAGCCGGTCACCCGTACCAGGCTGGCTCGGTTTTCACCTGTTAGGAGATAACGACTGTGCATCTCTTCCTCCTCCATACAGTGATGTCTGATGGTCACTTCACCTTGGTTCTCTCTCTTTTTGTCTTTCATCCTACTAGCACACTTTCATTTGTCCAGTTAATCCTGGTCGGGAGCTTGCAGGCTGCTAAGCTGTGTGCAGGGTGTGGAGGACTGGGCAGGTGGAGCAGCCCTCTAATCTCACAGTCACAGGGAGACCAAGAATTGCAGATGTGTGAATCACTACAAAGGAGAAGTAAAGGATAGCTGGGAGCTGGTGGGAGAGGAAGTGAGGTCACCTGCCACGCACACTGAAAACCCAAATCCAGACTGCTCAGCCCTTTGAGCCCCGGTGTGGTGACACACATCTGGTTTCCTCATATTACCCTGGAGCTGTCCCAGCATCCTTGCTGTATCTTTCCTGCCTCTGAGCCTTTTCACTTTTGGCCTAGAGTAGTTTCTTCCTGGCCTTCTTTACACAGCCATTTCCTGTACCTCGGCTTCCAGGTTCCCTTTATGGAGACGGGTCCTGTGACATGTCCTCTAACAGGACTCCCCATCACTCTGTCATAGTACCCCTCTTGCTATGCCTTTTATTTTATTTTCGCCTCCATTGCATCTAACAAATCTGGATCTTTATTTTTATTTTTTCTACTTACTATACATTTTCCCTTTGAGTCTTGGGACAGAAGACTTAGGAAAGCTGGTTCCAACTGTCCCCTCCTGCCCTTGTGCTTAGCACACAGGACCTAGTACATAGCACTCAGAAATGTTCGTGGAGCATGTATTCATCTCCTGCAGCTGCTGTAACAAATCACTACAAATGTGGCTGTGTCAGTCAGCTGTTCATCACTGTGACAAAATACCTGAGATATGAAGATAAAAGGAAGAAAGATTTACTCTGGCTCACAGATTTGGCCCATGGTTGCTGGGATCCATCACTCTGAGCCTGTGTCAAAGTGGAACATGGGGCAGAGGAGGCTGCTTCCCTCCTTCCTGATGGTTAGGAAGGGGAGAGGGAGGGAGGGAAAGTCGGAAGTTCCAATCCCCCTCCGAGGCCACACTCCCCAGCCGCCTGACTTCCTTCTCGTGAGCCTCACCTCCTAAAGGTTCCACCAGCTTCCAGGAGTACCATAGGCTGGTTCCAGTAGTACCATAGTTCATGGACTTTGGGAGACATTTCAGATCCAAACCATTAATTAACATTAGCCTTGGGCTAGGGATGTAGCTCAGTGGCACCACGCTTGCCTCACAAGTGCCCGATCCTGAGTTGGATCTCTGTACCAAGAAAAAACAAAGTAGTTTCCTAATTCTGGAAGTTAGAAGTCAGGATGGGGGTGGGGGTGTGCTGGCAGGGCGACATTCCTCGTGAGGCTCTGAGGGAATATCCTTTCCCTGACCCGTCCAGCTTCTAGAGGCAGCTGGGAGTCCTTCCTCCATCTGCAAAGCATATCACTCCAGCCTGTGTTGCTTCTCCCACATGGGCCTTCTCTCACTGACCTCCCTCTTACAAGGGTCCTTGTGATTACACAGGGCTCACCCACATAATCCAATATGGAGAATATGGTGTGTGTGTTTAAATTTTTAAAAATATATTCAAGTAAAGAGCATGGTACTATTCACTCCCCTCAAAATATTTGTCCTTTCTTCAGCCACACTTACCCCACTGTTCTTACCACCATCTGCAGGTAAGTGCTCTACCACTGATCTCTACCCACTGCTTGCCACTTTCTGAAGTAGTGCTAGTTTGTTTTTTTAGCAATTCTGGGGATCAAACCTGGGCCCTTGTGCTTGCCAAGTAGGCGGTACCACTAAGCAAAATCTGCAACCCTTCTGAAGCAGTTCTGGAAGTCCTTTTTCATGACTGTCTTTAGTTGCGCTGTCATGGCTGCCTCAATGTCCTGAATCAATTCAAAACATTTACTTTCCATGATTGTTTTGACTTTGAGGAAGAGCTGGAGATTGCATAGCCTCAGATCCCAGGAGTAAAGTAGATGAGGACATGACATAATGTTTTCACAGGCTTGCCCTTGTGTTGGGATGACACTAGGCAGTAGGATTTTTATCATAACTCATAAAGACACTCATGAAGGAGGATTTACATAACTTTCAGAAAGTGGCAAGAGTGATGGGTCAGGGCCAAGGATTTAGCTCACTGATGCCACACCTGTTTGGCAGGCACAAGGTCCCGAGTTGGATCCCTGTTACCACAAAAAAAAAGTAATGAATTAAGTGGATGAAGTGAGGGGGATTAATGACAAGGAGTCTTTCACTGTAAAAATATAATTTAAACATTTAAACGCACTATTTTAAATTTTTTTTAGGGTACTGAGGATCAAACTAGGGACCTTGAGCTTTGCAGGGAGGTACTGTGCCACTGAACTGAACTCCGGCGAGACTATTTGGGGGGAGGGGGTTTGGGGAGTTTTGGGGTAGTACTGGGGATCAATCTCAGGCCCTTGTGCTTCCAAGGTAGACATGGTACCACTTGAGCCAAATCCCAACCCCAACACTATTTTGTTTTTAAATCATGTCATGTAATTTCCTTTCAGCAAAGTCCTTTCGCATTATCTGCTAGGTTCCTTTTGCATCATGAGGTAACACAGTGACAGTTCTGGAAGCTCAGGTGTGGATATTTTCGGTGGTCTGTTACACAGCCTGCCACAGCCTGGCCCCCTACATGCTGGGTCAGCACTGGGTATGGCCGGCACTCAGACACCCTGACCCCTACCTTGGCACCCGGCAATCTGACTACTCTTTTTTTTCCACAGGATGAGATTGAAGAGCTTCGGGCTGAGATGCTAGAGATGAGGGACGTCTACATGGAGGAGGATGTATACCAGCTGCAGGAGCTGCGGCAGCAGCTGGACCAGGCCAGCAAGACCTGCCGCATTTTGCAGTACCGGCTGCGTAAAGCTGAGCGCCGCAGCCTCCGGGCTGCCCAGACTGGCCAGGTGGATGGCGAGCTCATCCGAGGTCTGGAGCAGGATGTCAAGGTGAGCCCTGGGGCCTCCCTCAGCCTTCACAGGTGCTCTTGTTAGGGCTGGGGCCGTGAGCCTTACTGGGGTTCAGGTTGGCCTGTGGTTTGCTCTTGTGTGAAGAGCTTTAATTTTCTCATCTGCAAAATGGGGATCCCTGATAAAACAACAAGACTTTTTCCAGGGGAACTTGAAAGTGATGTCATAATGGGAATTCTACTAATAGGAGCTACAGTTTATCGGTTATCCGCCATGTACCTGCTATTGGTCTCTTTATGTCCCAGTGCCGTAGAACTCTATGGCAGTTACTCACGTTGCTAATGAGAGTATTGAAGGCTGGAATTGGACTAGGTTGGTTTAGGTCTAGCTCTGATATGCCCAGGTTTTCTGATTTATGAGCATGTTGTCTATGTTTCAGTTTCCTTCTCTATAAAATGGATATAAAGAGAGCTCCTAGCTCACAGCATTCTATGAAAATTAAGTGAGAGATAATATAGATAAATACTACCATAAGTACTAAAAACATTAACCATGACTGTTATGTCCATTTTCTGAGCTGAGTTCAGATATGGGAAGTACCTGTCCAAGGTCACGCTTGGTCTGAGAGTAGGTGGCAGAGTTCAGGCCCGTCAGTCTCCCCAAGCCTCTGTGTCTGGCCCACTGCTGTCACTTTAGGAAGTAGGGGTGTGTATGTGTATAGCAGGTGGGACCTGCAGGAGAAAAGCCACCCAGCTTGTCTGTGTGAGCCAAGGTCTGGGGGCTGAGAACTCCTTAGAGATCCCAGACTATCCCACTACTTTCAAAACTGAGCCCAGTTGGCCTGGGCTACATAGTGAGTTTGGGGCCAGCCTGAACTATAAAGCAAGACCCTGTCTCAAAAAAACAAAAACAAAACAAAAAACTGAGCCCCATGACGGTTGTAGGAGCCGGGGCTGGGGCACCGGGCACAGCCTAGGGGTCCAGGGGGATCTTCTTGCAAGGCTGACTTCTGAGCTGAGGCCTAGGGGACAAGCCAGCCTGTGCCAGGATGGGGGATGGGGAGAGTGCTCTAGAGAGATGGTCCCTGCAGGGCTGGGGAAGTGGGGCGAATGGGGAATCAGCACACACTCATATGCAGAACAAACCTGCTCACACACAACTTCTGCTAGAAGGCACTGAGAAGTTCAAGGCTCAGTGGACTATATTAAGGACCATGAGAGCCAATTTTATTTTCTATTTATTTAAATGTTTTTCTGTGTGTGGTACCAGGCATCAAACTCTGGCCCTTGTGCTTCCAATATAGGCACAGTCCCACCTGAGCTAAATCCCTGGCTCGAGAGCTGATTTTATTTATTTATTTTTTATTTTTATTTTTTTTAGGTTTTTTGAGACAGGGTCTCGCTTTTATAGTTCAGGCTGGCCCTGAGCTCAGCCTCAAACTCACATCACAGCAATCCTCCTGCCTCTGCCTCCCAAGTGCTGGGATTACAGGCATGAGCCACCACCACGCCTGGCACTGTGGTATGTGGTACTAATTGCTGCTGGGCATGAGTCTCCACACCCAGTATTGTTATTTGGTTACTGGGGATCGAACCTGGGTCCTTGCACTTGCAAGACAGTTGCTGGAACCACTGAGCTATATCCCTGGCCCTAGAGAGCTGATTTTAGAGGGGACAGAGGCAGGGGAAATTGCAGCGTGGGCCCACATCATATAGGCAGTTACTTCCTCATTGTCTTGACTGTACAGTGGGGTTGTGTAGGAGAAGACTGATCGAGAAAGGGCAGGTCTCCAAGTCCAAACAGCACTTCCATCTGAGGGGCAGGGCAGCTCCCAAGGTAACCCGCTACCCTGCTGCTCACACTCAGAGCACAGTGGCCTCCACGGCTATAGAGAATCACTTGAGCCCAGGGGTTCAAGGTCAGCCTAGAGGACAGAGATGCTATCTCAGAAAAATAATCCAAGTGCTGGTTTGGGAAGGCCAGGGAGAGTGGGGTGGTAAAGGAGAGTATGTGTTGGTGGGGCCACGATTAGGTTGGAGAAGCTCAGACAAAGGGTGGAAATCTCTGTTTAGACAAGAGTCATTGAGTTCTAGGAGTGACACAAAAATTCAGATTGATGGAGAGGACGGTGGAGGATAGGCTGGGGCCCTGGTTGCTGCCCGCCTGCAGACAGGCGGGGGTGGGGTGAGAGCAGCTGGTGTGGGCGTGTGTGTGTGTGTGTGTGTGTGTGTGTGTGTGTGTGTGTGTGTGTAGGGGGAGTGGTTCTCGGGAGTAGGCAGAGGGGTGGCCCCTTCTGTTGATATTTGAACTAGCCCATCAGCATCAGCTTGCCCCCTCCCCTCCCTCCCTCCGCCCACCCTGCAGCTGCAGCGCTGAGCTCATCCTCTGGCCTCCGCCTGAGCTGGCCACCACCCTTCTCCTAGTGTTTGGGGTGTTCTGGGGGCTTTTTAGAGGTCTTCAGAATTCTGACTTCCCTAGCATGGCCCAGGAGCACCAGATGGTCAGGTGGAGCCTGGGGAGGCCCAGGGCAAATCAATACACTGTTCCCTTCCTCCCAAGACACTAGTGTTGTTGGGGAAAATGTTCCAGCTTTGAATTTTATTCCTGGGTGACCTGTGTAAGCTGCCTCCTTCTTCTTTGAGTCCATTGTTTATTTCCACTTCTGTAAAATGAAGGAGACCTTCCCCCTCACTGGGGTTCTTGGGTGAATTCTGTGACAGTCAGCCCAGAATACTGCCTAGCCAGGGATGCTCCATAGCAAGGTCTCCTATCCCTCTCCCCGAGGGCCAGGGTGGCAGCACATCTTCAGGCCTAAGATCCCAGAGCCAGTGTGCCAGGGAGCTGGGGACCGGAGGCTGTTGAAAGTGCTTGGCAAGCGCTGGGCCGGGCACTGTAAACAGTGACCTCATGGCTGAGTGCATTTGTTTGTGCTCTGGGGATTTGCCCTGGTTTCCGGAAGCTGAAGCTGCCTCACCTCCCCTGGTAGCTCAGCCCCGCTACTTAGAGGGTAGGGGAGAGGATCAAAAGACACAAATGTGTTGGCCCATTAAGCTTTGTTCCTACAGCAGGGTCAGGTTGAGAGCGAGACTCTAGAGATGAGCCCTCTGATTTCAAATGCTGGTTTGGTAGCTTCCTAACTGTAATCGAGGGCACATGACCTTTCCTTTCTGAGGCTCAGAATGGGGATAATAATCCAAGTGCTTGAGGATGAAGAGTACATGGTAAGCGCATGGGAGGGGCTGGCCAATTCTGGAAATCACCTGGGAAGGTTCAGGATCCCACAGCTCGGAGGATCAGGGAGGGAAGGGCAAGCCCAGGCTGCTGCCTCTTGCTCCCTGGTTTGGCAGCAGGCATGCTTTTTGTGCTGTGTGGCCTCCATGGGGGGCACAGGGCACTGCTGGGGCTCTGTGCCTTGGGCTCTTTTTGTCTGCACTGGAATTCTGCGAGCTGGCCTTTCTTGACTTCACGGCCCTGGGGCTGTAAGCACATAGGGACACGATTCTGTGAGAAAGGGCACAAGGGAATCAATCCAGGGATTGATGTGGATCATTGTTTCTCGGTGGGGACCTCATAGCCTCTCCAGGTGGGCACAGTGGTGGAGGTGGGCATCTTCCTGGAGAGGGAGGAGCTAGCCCTGGTCGGACCAAGTTTGGGAAAGGACGGGTGGGGGCAGAAGATGCTCCCCATGTATATTCCATCACTCACCCCTTACTTTTCCTCACTTCTCATGTTGGAGTCTGGGGTTTGTTAATCCAGCAAGTATCTGTTAGAACACAGAGGTGTGAATGGGCATCTCCATGCGTGGGTTGCAGTCTTGATCTCTGTACCCCACCATTCCTACCCCTGGTGCCAGAGATGGACAGGTGATTGAGATATTGATCAGGACAGAGGCTTCCTGTGTGACCTAATCGCCCTGAGCTTGGGGGAATAGCCAGAACCTAGGGATCAACATGTCCAGCAAAAGTCCTAAGGCAAACCAGTAATGTTTTTAAAATGGGGTCTTATTACATTGCCCCGGCCTGGCTTTGAGCTCATGATCCTCCTGCCTCAGCCTCATGAATAGTTAGGATTACAGGTATCCACCACAGGACCCAGCCAAAGCAGTAATCTTGACAGAGCGTTAAAATTCTGGTCTTGATGCCACTTTAAACTTGTGGCCTTTCAGCAGTCCAGCGTAGCTCTTACATATTTTACACAATCAAATATGGGTCAGCCAAGTTCATGGAACTGATATGAACTCAACTTTTGTAAGTCGTCGAATAGCATTAATTGTTGACATTTTTTCTTGTATTTTTGAGTACATTCTACATTCCAGTCACACCTCCCCCCCTTCCCCCGCCACGTGTTACGTGCACAGCGGCTCTCATGAGGACACTCTGTCATCCTTTTGTCCTGGGTCACACAGCCATCATTACTGCCCCCAGGCTTGAATCTCCTTTCGCCTTACAAAGTCCTGTTTGACACTGAGGGGTTGCTGGCTGCACGTTATGGGTCCGGACGATCTGGTAACCCCGAGAGGCTATGGAGAAGCTTGTGCGCCAGACGCCCAAGGAAATCTTCAGGGCTGCAGGGGATGCCGGGCAGTGGAGGGAGGAGGGCAGTGCCCAGTTTCCTCTCTGGCTGCTGTTTTTCCTGGCCTGCCTCACACACTGCCAGGGGGTCTGTGCTGTGCTGGGTTTGGGCCCAGGCAGAGGGCAGAGCTGGGGAGGGCCCTCTTCCCTTCCAGCAGGGAGGAGGTTCCACGGTCATTTCCGATACTGGCAGGCATGGGGTGCTGGGCTGTCTGCCCAACATGCGGGTTCTGTTGGCAAAACCTTCATGGTCCTGGAGGGGCCCAGCTATGCTGACTCTTCTGCCAAACTCCTATGCTCTCACCCCTACTTGCTATATGTGATCCTGAGTGAGTCACTGCTACTCTGAACCTCAGTTTCCCTGTCAGTAAAATGGGACAGGATTGAGGTGAGATGAATAAGTTGGGTACCCATCAGTATCCAGTAGATGGCAGGGCCTGGCCTGCCTGGTGATGAGGACTGGTTGTAGTTTCTCAGCTCAGAAGAGTCCTTCTTGTCCCCCGTGACCCATCTCTGGCCTCCACACCCCTCCAGCAGGGGTCGGGAAGGAGGGGTCTTCCTGCACTTGGGGTGATTTTGCTCCCGAGATCTGGAGCTAGAACTGGGACTGCAGCTCTTCATAGCTCCCTCAGTAGGGACAGCTTGGACACCTGCCCAGCTTTTGTCATTTCGGGAATGTTCTACGTCCCAGATAGTTAGACCGGGCCTCAGTGTCATTGTGACCTTCTGCAAGTCACGCCCCTCTCTGGACACGGGCTTTTCAGAGCAGCAGCCTGTGCTCAGCTGGCACTCACTGTGGCAGACACCAAGCCAAGGCTTTGTGTGCACAAGCCAATTGGACCCTCATGCTGGTCTTGTTACTGCTGCACCCATTCTACAACTGACGAGACTGAGGCCCACTGCTGGGAAATGACCCGCCCTGGATCATGTGCCACCCTCTCTCTGCGCTTCCTCCAATTCACACCCTTCCTGAGATGAGCTGTGGCCCCACAATGGGCCTTTGTGAGGACTGGCCCAGAGGTATCTGGACAAGGTTCCAGAAGCATTAAAAGCCCCAAGAACAGACAGGACC
Source organism: Petromus typicus (assembly GCA_004026965.1). Classification (NCBI taxonomy): domain Eukaryota; kingdom Metazoa; phylum Chordata; class Mammalia; order Rodentia; family Petromuridae; genus Petromus; species Petromus typicus. The sequence goes on from PVIR01004504.1 coordinate 37,980, forward strand.
ACATAGCTTTTGGAGGCAGCGCGTTGGGAGTGTGCAGTGCCTAGGTTTGGGTTTTAGGTCTGCTGCCTCCTGGATGCGTGACTGTTGGTGAGTTCCGGGACCCCTTTGTGCCTCAGTTTCCTCATCTGGTAACTGGGGATGGTGAGTTGGGAACCTGCCTGCTCAGGTTGCTCTGCAGGGACAGTCAATGGGACTTGCTGTATGGATGGGACTGTCACCTAAGCTCCCCTGGCCTGCTCACACCCTCCTTACTCTCGCCCTGGTCCAGGTCTCCAAGGACATCTCCATGCGGCTGCACAAGGAGCTCGAGGTGGTGGAAAAGAAGCGGGCTCGGCTGGAGGAGGAGAACGAGGAGCTACGGCAGCGGCTCATCGAGACCGAGCTGGCCAAGCAGGTGCTACAGACGGAGCTAGAAAGGCCGAGAGAGGTGAGGGCGTGTCTGGCTGCAGACTGTTGGTCACTTCCTTCCGCAGCACACATTTTCTGGGCACCTGCTGTGCGCACTATGCTGGACACTGAGGATCCAGCAGTGAACGAGATGCCCCTGGTCCTGCCCTATAGGAGGTCACAGATAAATGAAAGAGAAGGTCTCTCACCAGAGAGCCTCAGCCCTGGGAGTATTCGCTAAGAATACATACAATAGTGACCAGTACAGGAGTCTTGCCTCCATCCCTCAGTTTCCTAACCTGTGAAATGGGCGGTAGTACTCTCATCATTGTAAGAGCCAACTGAGATAGTGTGGCAAAGTCCTCGGAACTGCCAGAGACTGCCACAGGGTGTGAGATGCGTGCTGGGCTGCGTCTGCACTGAGTTTCTTGGTATCGAGTGCTTCCTGAATGTGCCCCGGGCACCACCCTTGTTCAGGCCAGATTCTCCTGCTGTGTGTTAGGTACTACCCTGGTGGGTTCATCTGCAATAGCTCCCGAGAGAGGGAGGCCTGTCTTCATGTCCAGAGTCTGGACTCTGCATTGCAGACAGCATAGTAGCCTCTGGCCCCAGAGGCACAGGTTGGCCTTGCCAGGTTGGCCGATCGGGAGGTGTCCTGGGCTTGCGCATTCTTCCGGAGCACACCCAGCATGGCAGGTTTACCCACGCAGCAGAAATGAGAGCAGCTGGGGACTGAGATGCCTCAGCCCAGAACAGCGCAGGCCCTCGGCTGCCCTTCCCATTGGGTATTTGGAGTGTCACCCTGCCCTGTCAGCGTGGAGAGAGGAGGCATCTGCTGCCAAGGCTGCCCTCCTTCAGACTGTCTTTTTGCTGCCACCCTTGATGGTGAAAAGAGGAGACAGGGTTATTTTTTATTTTATTTTATTAGTACATATTTGTCATACACACTGATCACATGCATTGTAGGGAATTTGTACCTGTACATTATATATCTTTTTTTTTTTTTTTTTTTTAGGTTTTTGGAGACAGGGTCTCGCTTAGTGGTTCAGGCTGGCCCTGAGCTCAGCCTCCAACTCACATCACAATCCTCCTGCCTCTGCCTCCCGAGTGCTGGGATTACAGGCGTGAGCCACCACGCCCGGCACTGTGCTATGTGGTACTGGTTGCTGCTGGGTGTGGGTCTCCACGCCCAGTATTGTTATGTGGTTAACCGGGGAATCGAACCCGGGTCCTTACGCTTGCAAGACAGGCGCCGGAACCACTGAGCTAACTCCCCGGCCCCGTACATTATATATCTTGATGCTTCTTTTTTTTCTCATTCTCTTCCTCTGACTTCAGCCCTTCTTCCTGGGAGACAGTTTTAGAAAGTACCTTTGGGTTCATCCAGTGCCTCTTCGGGGGAAACTGAGACCCAGAGAGGTGCAGCTTGCTGAGTTTCCCAGCCTTCCTTGACTGCAGCTGAAACTGCTTCCCGTCCTTATGTCTGTCTTCCTCCATGCGGTCAGGACAACATCAGTACTCAACTTAGAAGGTTGTTTGGACCTTTCCTAAGATTGAGTAATTAGAGATGCTGGGGGTCTAGCCTGGTGGTGTAGAGCTCGCCAATGAAGGTGTCGCGTTTTGCTTTGTTTTGTTTTGGTTTGGTTCGGTTTTGTAAGTGTCTTGCTGTCAGTTGCTGGCTTCAAACTGCAGATCTCCTGTGATCCTCCTGCCTCAGCTTTCTGACTATCTGTGGCTATTCTTGCCCAACCAGAACATATATTTAGTCCCTATGTTTAGTCTCCCGCACACACACATGATTTTTTTTGAATGATCGTAGACCACTATGAAGATGTTAAAAGGAATAAGGTGGTATGGTATGGCCGTATCCTAAAACATTAAACATACGGGCCGGGGATTTGGCTCAAATCATACTATAGAAGCACAAGGGCCCTACTTGATCCCTGGTTACCACACATGAAAAAAATTAAACAGAGTTCTAATTTTGGGTATGTACTCCAAAAAGAAAGCAGAGATTTGAAAAGACGGTTGTACCACCATATCCATGGTATCCATATCCATTATTCGCAGTATCAAAAAATAGAATTCAAATGTCCATAAACAGATGGATGGATAAACAAAGTGTGGTATTTACATACGACAGGTGTCATTCTACCTGAAAAATGAACAAAGTATGGATAATCCTTGAAAATATTAAGCTGAGTGAAATAAGCTAGACACAGAAGCACAAATATTGTGTGACTCCACTTACATGAGATATGTAGAGTAGTTAAATTTGTAGAGACAGAAATAAAACAGAGGTTGCCAGGACCATGGGGCGAGGGAGGAGTGAAGAATTGTTATTTAATAAATACAGACATATTTTTCTTTCATTTTGGGAAAATGAATAGTTTTTGGAGACAGTGTTATGGTTGAAAACTGAATGTATTTATGGCCACTGAGCTGTATACTTCTAAATGGTTAAGTCTGGGGCATAGCTCAATGGTAGAGTATTCACTTAGCAAATAGAAGACTCAAGGTACAATCCCGAGCACTAAAAAAAAGGGTTAAAAATGATAAATTTGGGTCAGGGATTTAGCTCAGTGGTTCCAACGCCTGCCTTGCAAGTGCAAGGTCCAGAGTTCAATCCCCAGTAACCACATATAACTAGTAGTGACTTATACCTGTAATCCCAGCGCTCAGGAGGCAGAGGCAGGAGGATCACTGTGAGTTCAGGGCTCGCCTGGGCTACATAATGAGCTCACGGCCAGC